>CAJFCO010000030.1:5402596-5432487 GCA_904066015.1 Synergus gifuensis
TTCCGACAGTCTCTAGGCTTCCACTTTTTACTGTTTCAAATTTAGGGAGTACAAAATTAAATCTAGTAAGCTTAGATAAACCGGAGTTATTTCAAAAACAAGTGAAGATTTTTCTTGTTCGTCTAACGGATTTTTATTTCAATTCTATTACAAAACACATATGGATCTAACTTAACTGGAGAATCAGTTCTTAATGCAATTCCTATTCTAAGCCATGAGAGTACATGTAATGAACGATTATCTTTATATAATTTCAATGGATTAACTCACGATAATTTATAGTAGAGTTTTATATAAACAGTACTATGCATGTATATTTTCTTATTCTGTTTATCTGATTACATAAGTAGTTTAAGTTTATTACTCTTATCTTTTGTTACGTTTATTTCATACGCTATTTTATTATTTACACTTGATTCTTCAACGATTTAGTAAAAAAACAAAGAGAAAATTGATTCAGAAATTGTCTATAGAGTTAAAACTAATTGAACATACAACTTGTAAGTGAAAAGCCCATAGTGTCTAACGTAGTCACAAAGTTTGATTATAAGGATCAGTGATTACAGTCAGATATAGTTAGACTGCAAAGAAACTCGAGTCTGTTTTATTAATTAAAGGTTTAAAGTCGTATTGACTGCAATAAAGAGACATTGTCGTCATACTTAAGAGCTAATTTCAAATAATAGGCTCGAGTCGAATTGAATGATACCGATTTTGAAAGAATGATTTGACTTATTTGTATTTCTATTTAATATTTAACACTAGGTTTACGGTACCCGTCAATTTTAAAGGGTTTTTATTTCTTGATACTTTATTTAAACGTGAAGCTAAATATTGTGCAATTTTGAGTAAATGTAAATCGGTTTTTTTAAAGAAAGTGCGTATTTTCATTCACCCGTCAATTTTCCGGGTGCCGTAGAGATAGGTATATATAAAAAATCCGTAAA
This sequence comes from Synergus gifuensis, assembly GCA_904066015.1. Classification (NCBI taxonomy): domain Eukaryota; kingdom Metazoa; phylum Arthropoda; class Insecta; order Hymenoptera; family Cynipidae; genus Synergus; species Synergus gifuensis. The sequence continues at coordinate 5,403,544 of CAJFCO010000030.1, forward strand.
ACTAGTTTTAATTTAAAATAAATTTGTGACTTGATTGTAAAATAGACAGATTCAAAATATATAAGTTACGTCTTGAAATAATTTGCATACTGAACGCGACTGGTTTCGAAACTAATTTCTCAGATTCCTTCAGTTTTCGCAAGCAAGAATCCTTTCCATGCAAACTTAAGCGCGCCTTGTTATTAATATACTTCTTCTCAGTTTGATAATATTTTCAATTCGTGTCTTTCCAATACTGATTACTTAATCACTGAATAAGCAACACAAATGGCGATAATAAATATCTTCAAATATGTAATCAGAATAGATAATTATTTACTCTATGAATTAAAATTGTAAAATATTTAGAGGATTTAAAAATGACTTTTAAAATATTTAGCGTGAGAAAAAAACTGATTACCGATGATGGATCAGCACGGCTCTCTTATTATTATTAACAAGCACGAGTGAAACTAGTTAGTTATACATAGGAAGTGACTAGCTCTAATATACGAGCAATTATTAGTCACTCGTATGATTTTCGCACGTGGTGTTGAGATTTCAGCGTGGTCTTTATGCACGTGCATTGGATACGAGTTACGAGTCTGTTGCAAACTTTCTCAACATCTTCTGAGAAAATGCCCGCACTGAATGCACGTGCATCGCCGGTCATACATTCTGAGGGCGATTTTCTTTTCCACTATAATGAAATTCCAAAAATACTCCAGTTTGCTACTTTCACAACGCCAAGCCTGCCTCAGAAAACCCAGAGAATATTCACTGGATGCTGTGTGCAATTATGCACATAAACCCCGAAACACAATTTTCAGTAAAAAAAAAAAAAAAATTATAATTGAGATTGGTTTCAATTAAACTACTGTTATTTCAAAAACATTGCCACTTTTAACAAAGTGTTTGCTCCAAACATTAACATTCAAATGAGCCTAATTATCTATTAAAATTGTGTATTTTGCTGATAAAAAATGTGCAAGTTTCTATATTAAAGAAAAATGCATCTGTGTTTTTTAATGCCGTTCCTAAATTTTACTATAAGATAGCTTAGATTTCAAAACACACCTTGAGCGAATTTTACAAAATTTAAGCACTAAACGTTTGAGAAGATTCGATTTTAGGTCGAGTTGCGTAGCGCAAATTTTTTAATTAGTTCTCACTGTGATAATATCAATCAAGACGAAGGTTAGAACAAATTCGAGAACCGAATGAACTCAGGACGACCCTCGCATGTCGGCGATCGGAAAACGACTGACGACTGACGACTAACGTTCAAGTTACGGACACACGCGGTAAAGCTGACTGTTAGCGAAAAATCATTTATACGTGCATAAAAGTCATAGCGTACATAATAGTGGACAAACTACATATATGGTCCATTTAGTCGACATCCCGCCTCTTCATTTTGCTAATTACAAGTTCGGATTTCCCGAAGTCTGTACGTACTGCACAAGAAGATAAAATAATTCTTTTTATCAAAGTGATTACTTGGACATTATCTTTTCCTTTCCATGAAATAAACTTTTAATTGACAAAAGCCTCTTACGGATTAAATAACAAATATATAAATTTGCAAATTTATGTTGTTCTTGTTAGAATTTAAAGCTGTACAATTAGTGAGTTTCACTGATTAAAATTTAGAGTTTGGGTTAAAGTTTTGTAATATACTAATATATGAAAAATTGTTTGTTAACTTAAGTGAACTTTGTAACTTTTTTATTGCAACTAATGCAGGAATGATCTTTTTTCAAAAAACACTGTTAATTTAAAAAATTTCTATCGGAAATGATGTTCTTTTATCAGCATAAATGGTTTTCTTTCATGAACACCTTTTTGCATAGAATTTAATTATGTATACGAAATCAGTAAATAATTACGTTGTTTATGTTACAGAAAAAGAGCTGCAAGCTTTTCAGTTATATCGTTTATTCATAAGAAATGATAAAAATAACTTTTTCGTTTGAATTAAACAAAATGTTTTAAATCATAATTGTTTCATATAAAATTAATAAGAAATTATTAATTTACTAAAGTGCTGAGTTATAGATAAATAAAAGTTGAAAGTTAATCAGCAATAATGTTATTGTGAATTAGGCCTTTTTTATAATAATTTCTATAATAATTTCTATAATAATTAAAAGTATTTATTGAATAAAGTCATTTAGTAAAAGTAAACGATCGCATCACAGAAATTTCGTTAAATAAATAAATGTAGAATGGTTAAACACCTATTTATATTCAATTCTCTTCTACCGATAAAGCATGTATTCGACTTTGCCAACACAGCGATCGTTACTTCAACTCTGTCGGTATAATTTTGATCGTTTCCCAGATTATAGCGAGCTCCCGCGGACCGATTTTATACTAAAAATATTGCAAAAAATACAATAAATATTAATAAATAAATAATAGTAAATAATAAAACCTTTTACAATCTCTTAAAATTCTTCGAAACTTAAAATTCTTCACAACAAGATATTAAATCTTTTAAAATACCGAGAAACCTTTTCAAATCACTTAAAATTTCATGAAAACTTTCGAAATCGCTTAAAATTCGTTAAGATCTCTTAAAATTCCTTAGCTTTAAAAAATCTCTTAAAATTTCATGAACTCCGTTAAAATTCCGCGAAATATTCTGCAATACCTTAAAATTCTACGAAATCTTTTTAAAATCCTAAAAATCTTTAGAACTTCGTAAAAATCACTTAAAATTTGTCAAAATCCATTAGAATTCCTAGAAACCTCTTGAAATTCCTCTCTAAAAAAAGTGATGTAACGAAATGTCCCTAAAATCTCGCATACATTGTTGTTTCAAACCTGCTCTCTATATTTGACTAGAATTCTAGATGGAACATTATTTTTACATAAAATAGAATTGGAAAAAAATGTAGTTCAACTGAACGTTCAGAACTTCAGGTACATCACTAACTTGCATAGTAAAAACTATCACAAATTCTCATATCAGCGATAACGAAGGGGTCAGATACATCTGTCGCAAACGTGTTCGACATCTTCGAATCCGAGACTTGTTTCGTCACGCTTTCTAAAGCCAAACGAATCCGGGAAATGAAACGCAGTCTCCCACGATTTTGCCTTCACGCGTGTAATGCGTCCTCGATAAGAAGATTTTTAATTTAAAGATCCTCGAGACACTTTTTTAATGACAAGAATAACCGTAATAATTCTGAATAATCTATTTCTTAAGTATGTTATAGCTTTGCTCAGACAGAATCTAAACACAAGTAACGAAAATATAATGACGTCTTTCGCATTTTACATGAAGTATATATGTATACTAAAAGGGGATGCTAAAAGGGGTGAAAAATATTAATCAGGCTAAAATTCAATATTCACTAGCATATTTTTTTATAACGAGAGTGAGAAGCTTCTGCTCTGCGTCAGAATAACCAACCCTTATTCTCTCTCGACCTCTCCCTCAATTAGATTTGTGCTGTACCTTTAAACCATAGAATATCAAAAGCTGTTCATATAATCCGTCATGTAGGTAATATAAATAAATTCTCTCTGCGACATTTAAGAGAACCAGAAAATCCTGAATCTAGAGTGAGTTTCTTAAACTTGTTATAAAACAGATCTTTTCGAATTAAAATGACAGTGAGTCAACGACAGGAATCCTAACTTGTTTAAAACATTTTTAGGGAATTCCGAATGTAAATTATTGAAATTTGAGTTGCTTTTTAATAGCAGTTAATTTATGAATTCATTATAGTAGATTAGAAAAAACTAAGTTCTATCATGCACCTTTTGTTTTATCCTTTACGTTACATTGCTATTATTAACTGATATTTAAATATGGAGCTAATTGTTGCAAACGAATATTCTATCTCAAATCAAATTAAGTATTATAATACGATTATTTCCCCAGCAGGAAAGTTTGTTGTACGTAATCAAAGTTTCAATATGACCTAATTAGAATTTCCGATACTGGCAAAAAATAAGTTTTGTTATTATTAAACCTATCATAGGGTAAAAATATTTTTAATTAAAATGAAAAGATATTAACTTTAAGATATTAAAATATAAGAAAATGGTTTGGAATCTTGTATGCTCTTTTTAAATTGAGGCCAAGTAGATGTAAGATATTAGTACAAAATCTTGGTGGAATAATAAAATTATGCAGTGTTATGGGCACTAAAGGTCGCGTTTACTTTCGTCTCACTTGCTCTTGTAATGTGAAATGCATATTACAATCACAAGAGTTTATGTTCGAACTAATGACTTGGTATTATACCTACATATATAGTACCATACCAATAAAATTTTAGCCTCCAGTACGATGTTTTGCACGTTCGTTAACCTCGACTTGTACAACTGTAACATACAATGAAAACAAGCAATGGTTTCTTTCTTCGTATTCAGATTCCTTCCTCATAACTGCAAAACTTTTCTGAAACACCTCTAGAAACCAATATAAAATATTCCTCAAATTATTCCAATTCTATAATTGAGGGCTACATAAGGAGAAAAATGACTATAACTGTGAATTGTTTCCTTACAGTTGCTATAAAATACAACATTTAATTTAATGACAATCCCTATTCTTATTTTACTTCAAAATGAACGATTTAAGACGCGAAAAGATCAAGTTAGCATCAAGTTGATGCCAGACGCATCAACTTGTAGAAAAACTTTCTCTACTTTAATATACGACATGAGGTGCAAATATACTACAAATATACTACACCTTCACCTCGTAGTCATTAATTTTCCTCATAACAATTTTCCAATGAAAGTGTCGTAATATTTAAATATTCGCCTATAAAGAGGTCACGCATAAACGAGCGGAAACTGGAAATGTGGATCAAATACAAAACAAAAAAAATAATTTACATCAAGAATAAATAGTAAGTTGTGCGGTTTCTCAATCGTGTGTGTAAATAGTAACACCATGGCAATATCAAGAGATGTTTGCATTCGACTAACGGTTAATGAGCTACTACAGTTACATCCGTTTAATTTATAGAATAGCGAAAAGTGAAAGTATTTCACTTTTAAACATAATAACTCTTGATTTTTTATTATCATATATTGTGAAACATCGGTATTAAAAGTAATATTTATTTATAAAAAAGTCTCAGCGAAAATAAGACGGTGAGTCTTATTATATTATTATACTATATTTCAAATCTTTCTAATTTAAACACATCTCCGAAAACAGAGAAGAGCCTTGTGGAGGTTTTTTCATTGTGATTTTAAGTCCTTGAAAACAACTTATTTGACTGACGTAGGAGGTTCATGTGACTCACGACGTGGTTGTATGACCCACGCCTCTTTTGCGACCCGGTTGCCTATAGATCGTGAAATTAACTATTTCTATCGGCAGCTGTACGTGTGCAATCATTACTTCTTTGTCACATTCGAGCCTTGTTGTAAACTAATACGCGCACTTCAACGGATAACGCAAATCACCAATTGGTAATTTACGTGGCACAAGTTCAAGCACACTTCAATTTCCGCTGCACGTGGATATAGTTAATTTGTTGCATGCGAGTTTCAATGATTCTTTTATAAAAAATTCAAGCACAACAAAATAAATAAACCAAGTTTTAATAAAAATGCATATACACATTTTTTCAATGAAAGCACTAATATAAAATAATGTTCTTTAAGTTGATTTTCTTTTCTTTAATCTTCGGTCGTGTTTTCAATGCAAACAAAAAACCGCTCTGTCAACAATTACAGAGTATAAAATTAGAATAACAAAACCAAATCTGTAATCAAGGAATATTTATAGAAATATCCTTATTGGCAATTTTTTCGGTATGAAAACTCATTCAGGAAATGAATGAGTTTGAAACTAGCAAGAATAGTGCCTGGCCGGTAATAATATTTGCAAAATAATTTATAAAAATAATTGAATTTTATCTCTGATGAAAAAACTATGACAGACGATTGACAAAAAAATTTCTTTGATAAAGCAATAACGTACTTTTTTTTATCGCGATATGACGCACGCGAAGCTTCAATTTCGAATGTCACGTTTATTGATCCTAGTGAGGATCTGTTTTAACAAGCACAAGTGCAATAAATTGATATAAATAAAAACAGGCACTGTAACAATAATTGAATCCCTACCCCTTGATCAATATGACTTCCACAAAGTGATATATATTATCAAACAATTTTTCATCTCTAAAAATTTTGTTCCGTTCATTTTCAGTTGCTTTCAACTTTTATCGAGTAATTTTATTGCCTTAATATTGAATTCTTTCTGAATCAACTTTTCTTTAATAAATCGAAATTTTAATAAAGGGCTGTTAAAGGGATTTTTTTAAATTACAACAGTTTAAAATATCTTTCGATATTAAAATTGAAATATTCCAGATACAAGTATGTAAATTTGTAGTAGTTAATTAAGGGTCATTATTTTCTGAACGCAGGGGAGAAATTTCAGAACACAATAAAGTTTTTATCATAATCTTCCTGTACTACCATGTAATTACGAAAAAGTATAGCAATTACTGATCGATTTTCATATTAATTTCTCTTATTGTGTTAGAAAAGCTAATTTTAGTCAAATGAAAACAATTCTTAACACTACAGTTATCCAATGTACTTCACTAAAATGACTCTTCCCACGCAGTACACACCGGTATGTAGACGTGAGAAGAAAGGATTTCCATTCTGAAATCAAGGAGAATGAAATCTCCCCTTTTTCTTCTCCCTTCAATGTTATAACATTGTACGCTATGCGAATATTCACTATTCAGGCATAAAATTTCAGCAAGAGTGAACATAATTTTAGTGCGAAAAACCCAAATAAAAAATTTACCATTCCGCGCGTGAAATAGTTCACTGAATTACATCAACAGTGAAAACGAAATGAAGTTTCAGTAAAAGTCTTCATTTGTTAAAAAAAAATTATTATCATGAAAAAAGTCATCAAAGTAAACGTAAAATAGTATTGCAGTTTTAAAATATTTTCCGCTTTAAATATTTTCATTATTATAGTTATTTTCGTAGTAATTGATTTAAATAACAATAGCTAAAGAAAATATTACTTCAAGAACCTTAAAACATTTTTATGTTATTCTTTCCTCTGATAACACTATCTACAGTTTGGAAAGCATACAAAAGAACAATTTTTACTATACTTTCTCTTTATTCAAGAAAACCTTTCTCTTCAACAAGTTCCCAATTTATTCTCAACCAATCTCTTTGTATTTCTTTTACTTCTTTTACAACAAAAGGAAACCAAGAAAATATAATTTAAGCGTGACATTTTACTTTTTCCATTGCTCAAGGTGAAATAAAATGAGGAAATTCTTAATTTAAATTCTGATCATGAAACAAATGAATTTTTAAACTGACAAATGAAAACTGATTCTCCATTTGGTCTACTTTTTCTCTCTGAAACTTTTCAAACTATAACAAATCAACGCAAGAAAAATAGATCGCGAAACTTTTTGCTTAATGCAAATCCAACTTGATTTTACCACTTTTTACAGTAATCATTCGCCAGACTATTTTATCCTTATGATTCGGAGTAATACACCCAATTCGAATAGTTTCACATTCATTTTTTTCTAGAGACCGCAAATACACTGTTAGTGAGAAAAAAAGTCAAGAGATTACGTGATTGCATTAGTCAACTTTTTATAAAGCTTCTATGCAATCTTGAGGGATACAGTTATTCCAAATCATCTTTGATCGGATTATAGCAATTGAAAAAAAAAGTTAAGCTCAATTTCATAACTTAGATCCTTCACCTCGGAATATTATTTACCACCAAAATACTTGGAACTTTGGTAAAAATTTTAATATTAATTGTTAGTGTATTCATTAAGACAATAAATTAATTTTTAACGATATTTTCAAACCTTAGAAACATAAATGATAAAATTTATTGAGACCTAATTTAGTCACTTAAATCAGGACGAATGACAGAGGACAGATTCTAAGATTGATCATTGACCGGTTTCTTGAGGAGAGAGGAAAGAAATTGAACGCCTCAATTGAAACGATGAACCGGAATTCAAGATAGTTGTCTGCAAAGAAAAACTGCGAATAACAGTACCTAATAGATGACAACATTCTAGATTTATGTCATTCACCAGAATGTTTACATCCAAGTTGCAAATAAATATTTTATTCAAGCGGAATTACACTGATAATAAAAATCACATCTGATCAATTCTACTTCTGAAAAAAATATTAATCAAAGACTTGCCTTTTTAATTAAGTCTGCTCTTTGTCCAAAGATCAAGTCGAGAATTTTCTTTATAAGATACACCAATATATCCTTTACCTTTTCTTTCTCCTACAACCGTAAAGTTCGAGAATGCGTACTTCTTTCGGTCTGCATTCCACGACGCGCCTCGTTAGACTTGACACGTATTACTTTAGATTCTTATGTAGCTAGGTAAGATTTGTATTAAACCTTATTGTCAAAATTGCAATTTTTTCCAAAAATTAAATCCTGTCTGAAGACATTGGCGAATTGAAAATGAGATTCTCTTTTTTGGTTCATTCTCTAACACTTTTTAAGTCATTCATTTATTCAAAGTTGAATCTTCTAATTGTAAGTCCACTGCAATTTTGAAAGAGCATTGTGAGGAATATAATTTGCTTCCGTGGCAAAGGACTTGAACATAATTATAAATAGTCAGTAAATAGAATAGGACATCTGTCGAGAACAAATTGCTTATATGTAACACTAATCTCAATGAAACTAAAGGCGGGGCAAGTCTACGATTTTTTACGACCATTTGCATTTATTGCATCTCAGCCTCTCAAACAGAAGAGCTTCATACGAATTCCCTGAAATTTCTAAATTAAGAAAAATTGTAGAACTAAAACAACAATCAAGTATCTTTGAAAAAAATTACTTCCTTAAAAAAAGTTACACAACATCTTCTTTAGTTTCCTATTTGACCAATGACGAAATAATTTGCAAACTATTTGTTTTCCGAGATAAATAAATCTTTCACAATTGAATAATATTGTATAACGGTTTCCATAATGCGGATACGTACTATCTACTTATATGCTAACGGATTTTATGGATCAATTTTCTGGTAAAGAATATAATCAATGCCTTTCCACTCCTGTTTTTCATTATTCCATATATTAAACTGTTAGATATTTTCCATTATAAAATCAAGCCACAATGGATAAGGCTAACTTTTTTTTAATTAATGTAATTGTGTCAAGATTGATGGAAGCTTTACATCAAGACGCCTGCAGAAGTTGTGGTCGCGCTCAAGTTCAAATCTACTTTCCTTTGCGTGACCAAAATGACCACGAATGGAAGTTGATGGGTATCTTGAAAACAAAAAAATGAAAACAATACGTTCTCTGGTTATGAAATTACTTTTAAGCCATGATTCTTAGACGGAGAAAGAATATTGTGTGATTTCGTGACATGAAATCGCGCGTTGAGAAAAGATTATTCGTGATAAAAAAAGAATCAAAAATCGATTGAATAATAAAAGCCGATATAGGATAGTCTGAAAGCAGCGGACTCAATGAATATTTTTATCATGATTTATTCATGGTCGATTCTCTTCTCATGAAGGAAATCCGGATGTTTTTATTTTAAAATAAAAAATAGAATGTCTAATTCTTAATTAAATCAATATAAAAACCCAATTGTTATTCCATAAGTATTTGAATTAAGTTTCAAACGCTTAAAATCTAGAAGTACTATTCCACAAGTATAAATAAAAAAAAAAATAATAATTGTATGGAGATTTTTAATTTCAGAGCATTTGAAACTAGTGTGAAAAGCAGTTTAAAAATAAAAGCAGAATCAAATGTTAGCTCGAGTAGTTTTCATTTTTTATAATGTATTACCAATCAAATCGAATGGTAGCATTTAGTCAAATGAAACTTTCCCTTTTCTGTGGTCAAATGTACACTTCCTGCATTATATTGATGCACTGCCAACTTTGAAAGAGTTAATTATGCTTGTGCCTCAGTTGGAATGTGGTAAATGTTGGTTTTCGACTCTAATTTATGGCATTTGATTGCCAGATATGATTGAATTTGTATACTATACGGAATTTCAACTTTATTGTTTGTTATTTACTAACAAGTTTTGCGAGTCGAAAAACATTTTAAGTTATTCTATTAAAAATAACTCGAGGCTTAAAAAGAAAAAAAAACAAACATGAAAAGTTTTAATATTTAAAAAGCAATGTGTAAATATTACACACGGAAAAAATTATTTTCTTAGATTTTAAAACAGTATTTGCTGACTTTCGGACACAGAGAAGTCAGAGAAAAGTATTATAATATCTCATAAAATTCACTGAAATATTATAATACTTTTCTCTAACTTCTCTGTGTTCGAAAGTCAGCAAATACTGTTTTAAAATCTAAGAAAATAATTTTTTTCGTGCATCTAATCATCGTTTAGAATTGAAGAGTTGATCAAACTTCTAAATCAATACATTTACATAATACATACTAATTATGAACACTTATCGGACGGTTACTACAGTCCAATAATTGGTATCAAAGCCACAGATACCAAAGATCTTTATTTTCCAAGTACGAAACAGATGTTTCCAGTCGTCGGATTTGCTCCATTAAAAAAAACGCCTAAAGCTAATCTCACATCTCCAATTTCTACTTTCGGAGAACGCAAAATCTCAAATAAACTGTTATGAACTGTTTCAAAGGGTTTTCAGCAAAAAAAAATGAAAGGAGCAATAATTACCAAGGAGTCGTCCCCATTGTCAGCGCTCATAGCCTAACGTAAAGAAAATCGTCGCTCCTCTTCACTGCACTCTGGGCTTTCTGTAATCCTCATTACGTGATCCATTTATCTCAGCACCTAATTTTCATATTCCAAAAACCCTCGGATTTGATTCTAGGTCCCTTTTCGAATTTCCACGCTTTTGCGTCCTGCACCTGTCATATGGCATTGCACGGTTCCAGATAGAGATGAAAGTGCTCCAAACACTTCTCAAGAAGAGAGACAGAAGGTCCAGAGATTCAGAAGGGAGTGAGACGAGGACACTGACACAAGAAACGTCAACGACACTGACAAGAAGTACCCGAAGCACGCTGCTCCTTGAAGGAGCACATCATCATACCCTTTTTTTTGTCAAATTGGAGTACAATTTCACGTCACAAGAACAAGCACCACGACCTTCAGAAAATCACACACGTTCCTTGTTTCTCAACTGTCGGCGCGTACTATTAACTAACCTCTGCACGGGCCAGCTCTGGACTGGCAGACGCCATTCTCTTCATCGAGGCTCCCCACCCTACCAAATACCGGTGTCATGCTCTGCGATTTGTATTTGCATGCTCCACGCATTGACATGCTATTTCGCAAGAGAAGTCTTTGTCAAGATTCGCAGAAGGAGATGCAGCTTGAACAGGTTGTTGTTTATGCGAAACGGAGCATGTGTTTGACAGTTAGTTGACAATAGGCGGCCATCTTTGATTGTTAACTTCGCGCATGCGCCTGGTGGATATTCCTGCAAGCGCGCCGAATTTGAATTTCCATGCTGATAATGAAACAAGAGGCACATGTAAAAATTCTCTGTCCTGAAAGTTTTGAAAGGTTTCAAATGAGAAACCGATGAATTTAAATCATTAATATAGAAAATAATATTGTACATTTAAAATCTTTCGTCAACTGAAAATTCCGTTCGTTCACTGTATATGGGAATTTCCAAGACAAAAGTGGTTAAAAAAATTCCAGAAAAGCTGGAAAGAATTCCAGTTTATACATAATATTTATATAAATTAATATATATATTCTAAAATTTCTCGATCTATTAAATCTAAATACGTTAACACTTATAAATAAATTTGAGGACCAACAAATGTGACAAGCACAACAGCAAAAGACTTTTTCACAACATTTAATAAAACGCTATAAACTATGTATGTTTTTTACTCAAATACTCTAAAAGTAACTTACATACGTGTATTATATTTGTATAATTTATGTTGTATGGAGGTGTCGCGTCCCTCGCAAAGTGTAACATCATAACTGGACCCACTTCGCTGATCCTAACTAAAAGGCTCGTCTACGAACTTGGGTACCACTTCTTTACAGATCAGCCCGCTTGTTCTCTACCAAAAAGGCGGTCGGGGGTGGCACTTAATACGAAAAACCATGAATAACAAAGTAACTGCAGAAGTGCTCAGGAGCTGACACGTCCGTTATATATAATATATGTATAAATTTAATACTATCATATAATTATTTCCTTATGCGTAGTGCTTCGATTAAACGTGGATTTAGCGATCGACGTTCCGGGATGCTAAAAAGATTTGCATAAAAACGTACGGAAGGAACGAGGAGTGTATTTAGAAAACAATACAAGGCAACCAACCACCACTAAACAGGCTCACCGTCGCTATTTCCACACGCCTCGCGTCCACAATTCAGATTATTTTCGTAATTCAGATCGTCGTTAAAAAATTTTTTCTATTTCTCGCAAAAAATATAATAAATAAAGTAAAGATAAAAAATTGATCCAATTTTATAAATATATTGAGTGCAACGGAATAAACGTGCTATAAGTAGTAAAAAAAATATTCCTTAAGTTTTCTGATTGTAAACAATTCTTTAAGGTGTCTTACAAGCACAAGTCCGAAATTGTATCAAAGAGAAATCATCAAGAATATAAAATTTATTCTTAGATTTCTTTAAAACCTTTGACACCGGACTTAAAATTACGCTAAAAAAAATAAATTTTTTTTTCGTCTATAAACCAAAGTTCTTTCGATTCATATTTCTGATATAAAAGTTTCGCAATCCATAAAGCGCTAACAGTCCCATATTATTGAATTTCATTCAACAATGCATACATATATGCATCAAAATTGCAAGAATATCGTTAGTAAATGTGTATATACCCTCATTTAAACACGTCGCTTAGACGCTAGAGAGTCAACTTGTACAACCGAAAAATCGTCTCAAATCTGTAGCGGCGAATTGAACAATTTACGTAATCTTTTGACCTACTATAAATATTAGTTATTATGATAAACTGCATTCTAAGCTGATCCCATGTTATTTTTTGGTCACAACCGCATTGACTAATTTCCCTGCGTTCACACAGTTATCATCATCAGTGTTTCATCAAAATTGCAGCTCTTCACAGTTTTAACTGATTCTACTCTATTATCTTCTTTGCAAAAATTATCTTCTTTTCGATCCGTGATGCCAAAAAATGAGAATCAAATCTCGTCTTTCCCAGGAGGAGTTTTGATAAAATCGTCACCATCCATTTCATTTTTTCAACCAGAAGTCTTTTTAAAACGAAGAACGGCTCTTTGTAACAACCGATCCAAAAATATATATTCTCCAAGTCCAAACGACTCGATCTTTAATTAAATACTTGCCAATTATCAATATCTTGATAACTTAAGCAGAAACAGTTTCAACCATGGATTTTTTAATAATCTCCCCAAAATTTTCGTCACACTCTTCCGGATTTTCTGCAGACAGTACAGTTGTTTCTCCCTTCTCAGTCTCGATTTTAGTTCCACTTACGTGATAGTTCCCGTGGTTCTGGGAGTCTAGTTCTCCATAATAAGAATACCTGCTAGCCAACAACTCTGAGAAAGGTTCCAGTTTACCCATCTGTTGAACAACTGCATTTGTCGGCTGAACAGAACTCAAGTTTGTGTACTGTGAACCCGTGGTTTCTTCTTGGGGGAATGGTGTTTCGTAACCAGTTGCATGTTGTCCCAAGTGTGCCTGGCAATTTGATTGCATGGATCCGTCAGTGGGATACCCACCGTAATGAGGAAATCCGGAATTTCCTGCAACTGGAAACTGAGGCTGGAAAGGAGCTCTAGATGTTGAAGGAAGATTTTGATAACTCTGATAGTCTGTATACGCATTTTGTTGAAAGGCAACAGGGGAAGTTGGATGACCTGGGAAAGTTTGGAAAGTCTGGTGGAATTCCGGATGGAGTTTCCGCTGAGCATTTTGCGAAGTATCTACCGTGTCTTCACTAGGGTAACAATCGTCTCTAATAGCATACAAATCAAGGCTTTCCTCCCTCGCACCCGACACATCCTGCTGACATGAAGGTCCAACAGTGTCGTGGTTTTCGTAGTGCAGAGTTGTAAATCCGCCCCCATTAATACAACTTTCTGCAGGATTATCGATTACTGATCCCAAAGAAATCACCTCTCGAAGCGGTCCTCGACCGGAATGATGATTGTCCACCAGATCCTGCTCGGTGTGTTCCTCGTCGCGTTGTTTTTTCTCCAGTTCTAAACGCATTAGGGTATGGATAAAGTGCGTTCTGACACGCACTGGGTTGAACTCGATCCTACCGGAACTGTTTGCGCAGCCATCTCTGGAGCATCCACAAGGGAATCCAGCTCGGTCAACCTGAAATAAACAGATTAATAAATTATTAAATCAGTGATTCAATTTTATTAAAATTATTATGATTATTGCTCACTATATTGCTCACAAAAACTTAAAAATTGAAAACTTGTTTCCAGTACTAACCTGGCATTTGACATTGGCTCTACTACAGGGACAACTTTCAGGATCACAGTAACCCTTGCATCCACAACCACAATGTTCCCTACTCGCCCTAATATCTCGACACTCGTCCTTTTCTGCTGCTTCTATTCTTCGAACACCAGCTGCTCTGAGTAGTGCTCTCCTTTGCCACGTCGGTACTGGCTGCAAGAAATAGTAGCTATCGATATCAAGTTCCTCGGGATCACTAGGTTCCTCGTCGGTGTCGTCACTGGGATCTTCCGAGCTTGAAGCAGCTTCCGTGACGCAATTGGCAGCACGCTCTGTGCGTAATTGTGCTAATCTTGCTCGATGAAGTCGCCTTTGTTCAGTGGCGTGTTCCATCAACGAAAATCTCTCGGCGTGAGTATGAGTAGCGCTCATTCCAAGAGTACTACCACCCTGAAAAGTAAAAAGCCTTATTAGTCAAAGAATTTTCAATGTAAAAGTCCGCAATTGTATGGTATCGATTTTAAATCTTACAAGGGATTAAATAATGTTGAATTGAAACTCTTTAAAATGAGGCAATGCCATTCTTTAAAATCTGAGCTTCTCGCAACCCGATACAATTTCCTAACCTTATCCTGATTTTCAAATTTTTATTGAAGAGAAGCCACCTTAATAATTTAAGAATCTCTTTTTTAACTAACCTGAGAAGGTACACAGGTAAATCCTTGTGCTCTGGGGAAGTAATATACAGTGACAGCGTCAAATTGTATGTTGCGTTTCTTTTTCACTGGTTCATCAGTGTTGGTTCTCTTTGCGCTCGATTCACCCTCCATACAGTCTACTAATCTACGTTTTAGATTACTCTTTGGAGGACTTCGAAAAGTTGGAAGCGACGATTGCGGTGTACACTGACCGCCTATGTCTGGGACGAAGGTTTCCAGTTGACTTACAACTGAAAGAAAAAACTCTGATTGTATGATTATCTGTTGTGCGGTATCGCGTGTTGATAATCGATGCGCGAAGAATGAATCGATAGAAACAGTTCTACTCGATGAACTCGTATTCTTCGTGAAAACGATTTCGTGTATATTTCCTCTAAGCTATTTAACAACAAAATTAATATCTTATACAAACTTGATAATACAATTATTTATTTTGCACTTTGAAAAAAAAATTAATTCATCGAAAATATATTTTTTAGTTCGTTTCAATCATTTCTTAAAAGCACAAGGGCATTTGTCCAGGCACTGGGACATAATTCCAACGGTTTTAAAAAATCAATATTGAAGCCAACAGTTCTGATTGATTTAAACCGAATTAGGTTATACGTCCTGGTAATAATGAAAAATATTGATGTGATTGAAATATTGATTGTCCGCGGTCTGAACTTTTTATTCCTAAAAATATATTGAATAACACTTAAAAATTCGTTTACCTTTTCAAGATATACAATATATTTTTAAAAAATAGCATTCATACATTAAATAATTATAACATTGAATCAAATTACAAAAATTATTTCTCACCTTTATCCTTATCGGACAAGATCTCATCAGGTATTCTATCAAGAAAGGAAGTCTCTGAATCGCTCTCAGGAGCAGGAGTAGGTCCAGGGTCTCCAGGAATCTCACTTCCAAGTCCAGAATCACTTCCATCCGATCTGACTTCGTCCCTCGAACCTGCTGCAAGTGCAAGGCTCTCCGCCGAATCTTCAGTAAAGGCTTCAGGTCTTTCCGGCTCCAATCTCGTCATAATCTCTGCCGGAATTTCATCGCAAATCAGAGGCTCATTTTCCGAGTACGGATTCTGATTTGAAATAACGTGATTGCCACCCTCAAATTGAACTTTTATCATCGACGTAGTAGCTTCCGAGCTATCAGACCCTGTCTCCGTTTCCGCTTCTTCAGTATCAAGCGTTTCCTGGGCCTGAAAGGACGCCGCAATATTCTCTAACCTCGAAGAATTCTGACCGATCTCTTTGGGGTGAATCTCATTTATTCCAAGTGTCGAACTCGTCAAAACGAGTTCCTCATGCTCCTCAATCTTCTGAATTACTGCCTTCGACACTCCCTGAAACTCTTCCTCCTTTTCAAAAATCTGAACCGGTTTCCTAGGCGATAGAACCCCTTCACTCAATTCCTCATCCTTATCCATTTTCTCTATCAACAACTCACTCCTTGTCGTGACTTGATCCTCAAGATCAGAGCTTTTGACGGAGGTCAAAGTCCTGGAAGAATTATCAGGTTCAGCACAGAGTTTTTTTTCCCTATCTTCACTCTCCACTTTTTTCTCTAAGACACCACTTTCTCCAAGATCAACACAACCTTCACTGACACCTTCGACCATCTGTAAGTTTTCTTCATGGTCCACCCTCGAAAGCACAAGAACCAATTCTTTAAGTCCCGAAGCATTTTCTTGGCTGGGTGTCGTTGAATTTGATTGTTTATCATCACTTGCTCCATCCACAGGGTCACAACAATCCACTCGCGATTCATCCCCCAATTTATGCAAACTTTCTGTAGAGTCCTGTTCCCTGATACCATCAGTTTGAAAAATTTCCTCCTCGCTTGCAGAATTTGAAAGCTCTCCATCCTCTTTATTTGAAAACCTGTCCTGCTCTACGAAGATCCGAGGCTCTGAAATAAGTGAAATCTCACCCAAGGTTCGTTCTCGAAGACTAACGTGTATAGGCGAAAGCCTCCTGACCTCGTTCTTCAATTGCTGAGCCTGCTCCTCTGATATCTCTACACCAATTTTCTTAATCTCGGCGTTTATCGGAAGGAAGTCTGTAGCTGGCCTCTTCCTGAAAACCGGCAGTGCACTACTCTCCGTCGAAGCATCTCCATCGCAGTCTTTACACTTAGATTTTAAATCATCCAACTCATTATTAGATTTTATTTCATTAGAGTTCTCTTCCTGAAGAACTCCAGGAATTTTTGTTATGTTGGTTTCCATTCTCGAAGTATTTTGGGAAGTTTCGGTATGGCAGTTTAAATCCAGAGAGTCTTCTAAAAGTGAGGAGGCGTCATCGATGACAGTTGCAGGTGTTGGCATGACATCGCTTGTTCCAGGATCCACTGAGGTGGAATCCTCTTGGGCCACGATGACACTGTCCTGGGCCAAAGGTGATTCCATCTCGGTCATTTCTGCCGTCTAGAGTAAAAAAATAAACAAATAAAGAAAATATTTAGAGCTAATCTATCTAGTATTTATCGAATAAAAAGTGATAACGTGAAGAAAGTGATTTTATGAGAATCTTATGATCAAGAATTCTAAAGAGTTGTTGACACGGACCTAGCATCTTCCCTATCAATAAATCATAGTCGAAGACTAGACGCTTGTCGATTGTCTTTTTTACTACGTCTCGCAATCTTTCCATCTCCATTTCCTTCCTCTCTCTTTTTCTCCACCATTCTGAAATATCATACGCAACGAGGACGGAGGGATCAATAAGCCGCGCGCCCAATGGTACCGCGCACGAGAGACAGAGAGCGAGAGAGAAATGAAGACAGGGTGAGCAAGGGTGATAAAGAAAGCATATAGAAAAATCAATTTTTTTGTAAACATAGGCCCTTTGTAGCAAAAGATTAAAAAATTCATTTATGCAAAGAGTCTTTTCAGGATGATTTATCGGATATTAAATGGATTCTTTATCGAATTAGATGGATTTTAGACAAAAGTAAAAGACACGGTGACCAAGGGTTCATATTTACTGACTTATTGATTCAAGTTTAAGAGAAAGAAACCGGCTTCCTGTTACTATGCGGGGATCTCTGGTTCACTAATCAAATGTCGCACAATAATCGAAAGCTAAGAGAAAAGGTGTTTTTACCTTCCCTTCGTTCTCGAAATTTGGGATTCTGAATCCTATAGATTTCCTCTTTTCTCACTGGATCAGTAAAAAAAAGCCTCGAGGATGATTTACGTTGTTTCACAACTCCAGCCTCCTTTTTCACCGTGGGATTGATCGACCCTAGGATCCATAAGCCATCTGCTGGTCCGGCTCGAGGAGACCGGGTTCAACATTGACGACATCGATGGACTTTGTAACTAACTCTCTGATAATTTCAGAAATCAGGGCCTTTTCTCATGGAAGTAAAAGTCAGAACTTTTTCAGAATTCAATGACAATTTGAAGAATATTCGATGCTGAAGGGATAAAGAGTCTCAGTGACTGATAAGGGAATTGTGAGTTAGCTCAGAAAATAAAGTCAGAAAACGGTAAATCGTGAAAACACGAGACGTTAACGGCGCGTTGGTGCAAACAGCAAAGTGGATTTTAAACCTGGTGGCAGAGTATAGCTCTGTGAGAACTAGTTGGAAAAAGTCTAGATGTCTAGATCTAGCTGAGTGTTCGGAAAGACTCGATTCGAGAGGATCGAAGCCGAGGCGCGTGTCTCGCGTTCACCAGCTCACAGCAGAGTGAGCAGAGTGTTCGACGCACTCGGGGAATGAGCGTCCTGGCTTGGACTCTTGGAGGTGGCTTGGAGGCAGCTCGTGGGCGTTCGTGGGTGCTCGGTAGACTTCGGGCACGGCGTCGGCGTCCAAGTTGCCGCGCGAAATCGGCGATGAGAGTTGGAGCCACACTCTTTTGCCTCTCTCAGACGGTTCAACGAACGAGAGAGCGGCGCCTGCGTGACGCGGCACCACGACTATCGCAATTGTCGCCGCAGCTCGCTCGAAACAGAAGGAGTCGTCTTCCTTTTTTCCATAATAGAAAAAAATTCAGTCAGGCCACTCCACTCCGCGCCCCAAACGAAAAGGGGTCACCGTAGAGCGTGTCGGAGACGAAGCCATGGAAATATCGATCATCCAATTCTGAGAAGGGTGATGTTGGCGTCTGTTGATGACGTTCAAGCTTAGGAAGTTGATGATTGTCTGGGTCATCTTAAAGGTCTTTCGACCTCTGGCGATACCAAATGTACGAAGAGTACCACTACCAGTAGACCTTGGATAGTTCTAACGATTAAGATTCCTCGAGTCCTGGGGAAAAAAAAATAAAATAAATAAGTAAGATTGAAAAAGATCAAAGCCGGATATTTTACGATGGAGACGGCGTTAGCGGTGGAATATTGCGGTGATTGAGAGTTCGTCGTGCTTTCTGGTTTCTAGGAAACGTCGGAGGATCCGAGAGACTAGCTATTGGGCTTTCTCATAACCCGTCTGCGCAGGCTACTATGGGATATGGTGTAGTACTATAGCCCATAGTAGTTGGTAGCCTAGAGTTCTGTAGGATCGCGAGACCTGTAGTGAAGATCATCTCTCGTGGGGTGGAGGTTGGAGCTGGTGAGTTGGTGTAGGCGCGTAGGTGATGTTCCACCAACGTGTGACTCGAGTTGAGACCATGGTACATCTCCCATACACCGCATCCCTGTACTACAGATCGCCTTGGCATAATAAGAGCGAGGGAGCACAATATAATGCAGCGTCTCGCTTGCAGTGACCTCCCTGGAAGCTGTGGAATGTACCACCCACCAACCCTCCGACTCGACCACTGTCGTAAACACATCAGCGTATCGTTAATTCCGAAATTCAACATTATTAAGAGACAAAATTAATAGAGTTTAGTTAGAAACTCGTCCCGTCCTTTTGCATTCTAAGATTCTAATATGTAATTTTAGTCAAATAAACTGTAGTTGAACATTGTGGGTGTTCTTTTTCATTGAGAGATTCATTATTTTCAACGGGGATGACATCACCATATTGGGTGCGTCATAAACTGACTGCAGTTCTCCACCTTGCAAAATCGATTTGAAATAAGTTACCATGGCAATATGAAAAATGAGGCGGGAACTTTGTTTTTTGATTTGTGTGAAGTCCAGAGGGTTTTATGTGTGGGATGTTAATGTGCAAAGTATAAAGCAAAATCATTTATCAGAAACCGTTTCCTTTCGCCGGAAGTTTGGAAAAATAAACAGTTCGGAAAGTCTGCTCACTGTCGCATTTTAACTTTTAGAAATATGAGCAGGTTTTATAGAGAAATGTTTAAAAACCGAAAAATTGTAGAATTAATGTCATTCCGTTCTGGGGTTCAGGAAATATTGGATGGCAAATCTTATCCGACAGAGTGGAAAGGTATTTAGTAAAAAAAAGTAACGTCTATTCATTATTAGACAGAAATGGAGGGATCAATACTTTAATAATACTTAAGGACGAAGACATGAACCTAGTGTCATTCTTCTTGTTTTTTCATTACCCGAAACATACAAAAGAGGAATATTGTCGGTGGGGATTGCAGAGGGATAAGAACGTAAGCAAAGAATTCTTCTTTCCCTTGTGCGAAGAAGTAGAAGCAAGGAGACGTGAGCATGCAGAAGGTTAAAACGAACCAACGAGCGAGTGAACGAAGGAAGCAACCTCCGGATATTTTGCTAGGGTGCGAAGGAGACGAACGGGGTGCTGCGGGGGTGTATATTGGAGCTTGTAAATGGGGATGGGGGCTCCACCTCCAGCCGAATCGATCCCACCGCAGTGTAGCACTATAGCATCCCACGTGCATACATATCATGGGTCTACCTCTACATATCCTTCCATATAAAAATATCTGCAAAATAATGAGAAATTCAATCGGATAGTTTTTCGGCAATCAGTTTTTATCAATATTTGCCAAAACCACCCCAAAGATTTTTTTAAATTAAAACTGAAAGTACTAGGAGGATAGCAAGCATAAGGATTTCGATTCTCAATGGATCCATAGGCTGGCTATACAAAAAGTAGAGTTGGATGAAGTTCCAGAATTGTTTTACAAAAGGTTTTATCACAGAAAATAGAAATAAAATAATTCCTCTGAAAAAAATATAAACGGCTAGAGGGAATCGAACCTCCATATACATTTTTTAAAGAGAGACAGGTGAAATATTGTCAGAAATTTGTTTGATTTTATGTTATATAGCCGAGTGAGGTTTTAATATTTAGTATTAAGATATTCTCAGTGGCGTAAAAGGCAGCGTATAAAACAATTTCGTGCATCGATTGGATTTCCTAAGTTAAGCGAAACAGACTCATTCAAATCGTAGCACGCATTGTCCGCTTTTACCGAAGCTGTGCTGGTTCTGGAGGGGAGTGAAAGGCCAGAGGAGGACGAGATGAAAAGCAAAATGTAAAGGTATGCGAAGATTAAATATAGGTATTATCACACATACATACGTATGTAAAAACAGGAAGGATGTCTACATAGAACGGCTTGCTACAGGAATTATAAAACATTCTCAACAGCAAATACGCCCAACTGAACTTCGTCTAAAGAAAATTAATCCGAGAAAAATACTGTATTTAAAAAATAGTTAAAAATTTTTTTAACTATTTACTTTCTTAAAATTAATAAACTTTATTTTGAGCATTTTCCTTGATTATTTGATTAAACAATCAAGGAATTTCTTCATTAAATTATGCGAATGTATAATATTGTATTTTTTAACTCGTAATCAAACTCGCTGACTTTCAATCTTTTTTTTAAAACCACCGACTTTTGACCTTTTTAAAATCACTGACTTTTCTCTGATTTCTTCAGTTCATGAACCACTAAACCACGTCCACTTATAAAATTCTTATCCCTGACTTTCTTTTCAGTGAAATAACTCTGTAAAAAATAATCTTAAGATCACGTTCCAAAAAATTCCAAGGACGAAATATTCTTTTACTTTTCATACACTGCTCACAACAAATAATTTTAGGACTATATATTTCGGACTTATTCACCAATAATCTTGAAAACCAGAATTTGCGAAAATCGAGTAAAATGCTATTGAAAATCAATATTCCCTGAAGCAAACAATTCAGCACTTGATATAATGAATGTCAATCACACAAACATTTCGAGTGTTTTCAGTCTGATAATAATATTCATTATTATGCATTTTCCATTCCATATAGTGATATACCGTTAAGTTAAAGGGATGTGCTTGTGTGGGTGTATTCCTGAATTCATGTAGTTCGTAGTGGGTATTCCTGGACCAGTCGATATTCTTGTATATGTATTAAATCTACACGTATAATAACAATGCATTACATATAATATATCGCTCTGGGGCGCTAGTAGTTCTCAGTTCAATGGACGCACTAAAGGTTTACATTATGCATATGCACATGTGTTTAGAAATTCAGAAGTGAAGCACACATCGTATTGAATAGGATTCCTGACAATAGCATCATAAAGATCCAATTCTATTCTCCAAATGGAGATAATTGACTGTTTACTGATTTTTAATCTGGCATCCTAATATCTCCATCCATTCTCATTTACTTTACAGCCCTGTAAAAGAAATTGCTGATAAAAATGATTCAAATCAAAAACTTCTAAGAAGTCTCAATGTTTATATTACTTTTTTTTATCAATTTCTAAGAAAACGTCTATTTCTATTTTCTATAAGTTCACAGGATCCAAGTTTGAAAATGTGGAGCATGGGTCATGGGGAGGAAAAGTAGGTCGTACGATGTTATATCGAAAAAGATAATGTGAAGTAGAGGATATTTAAAGAAAGTTCTATTTTTAACATTGAGCATGTAAACAAGTCAGATATTTTCAATATCTCAATTATTAATGAAGTGCGTCTCGTCTTTAAAGATTTTCTGTTTCAAAATTGGATTTTCTGTTTCAAAGTGTGATTTTGATTATGATAAAGCTAAATCAATTACTCTCACTTCCATCGAAAACTGCATAACTGAAAATTGTTTAATTTCCCGTTTATTCAATTTTGAAAGATTTATGTTTTTAATTTTAATAATCGAAAAAAAATATTAACAAGCCGTTAAATGACCTGGAACAATATTAATGATATCATTTTCAGACAATATTAAACATTCAAAGCCAATTATCTAAATTCTGTAACCCAGTTTCGACTCTTCTCTCTTTTTCAATTTTCTTATCGATATCGTATCATCAGCTTTGTCATCAAATTAGCGCCTCCGGTTCAATTTCATTAATCCAGATGTGAATACATCACTAGAGACTGTTTTCCAACTCGTACAACATCCCCGAGAAGAGGCAGGACATGAAATGAACTTCTGGCTAACGGGACCAGGAAAGAGCGAGGTCATACAAGCCTCACTCCCAGTTCACTACCAGTTCACTGCTACACTCTAAATGCTGTGACGCAGTTCACAAATTCACTTGTTCAAAACCACCCCACGAGCCAGGCTCTTCGGCCAAGTCTGACTTATCTCAAGGGACTTCACAAAGACATAGGAATTAAAGTAAGAGATTTGCAAACATAAAATGATTTAGGGGAATGAATTACGCAAATTCAATACTAAAAGCTGTCCATGACAACATTTCAAGGGTGAAGCCAATACCAGATAAGTGGTTCCTATTCATGTCATTTCTTCTGTTTAACAATAGACGATCAACGTTTGTTCTCTTCCTGATGAAAATCTACGAGATTGATACTATTTGTAATCAACTGCACGAATGAACTATCACAACTGTTAATTATCTCTCAACGAACCCAGGTTTCTAAAAGCGCAAGTTGTCTCCTACTAAACTAGATTCCTACCACCGATATTCTTGTTTGATTTACTTCTGATTCAACAGATTTTCAAACTTGATAAATCTCTCGATATTTTTTTGCTTTATTTTACTTTAGTATATTCTAATGATTTGATTCTTTGGGATTGAATCTAATTCTCCAGAACGAGACTCATATAAGAATTCAGGCATTCTTACTCTAAAATTAGAATCTGGGACAGGAAAGTCAGATCTGATCAGAAAGAATTCTGAACCCAAGATTTGAATTTAGATTTTTGAATTCTTCTAAGAAGATGCAAAGAATTCAAAAATATAAACTGTCAAAAAAATTTTAAGAAGCTCTTATTGGACTAGAATATAAAAAGATGATTGCTTTAGAGTAAAAGAAATTAAGGAAGAAAGGCAGCGAGCAATTTCCTAGGTATAAATGTATAATCTTGCAAATTACTAGTGTATCGTATAAATTATCGTGAGCTGATATTGGAATATCATGAGAAAAAAGGTAGAAGTAATCAAAACAAGTAAAATACATCTGAAACGATGATCAGTATTAGGATTAATTATGCTAAGCACCAATCAACGAACGTCGGGAAGCCTGTTTCTTTTGTTTCTATTGAAAACAGAAGGCGCTTACTACTGAAAGAAACCTTCTTTCCTGCTTTCTTTCTAGATGAAACAAAAGACCTAGTGAGAGCCTTTCTACGTTCAACAGACCGTTATGGTTACAACTTGTGCTCGATAAACCGAGCCTCTTCCAGAAATATTTATTTTAAAAGTTGAATTATCTCCTGCATATTTCTGAGCTCAAATGCTTTCAAAATTAGAATGTTTTTAAATTGGAATTCTCAAAAAAAGTAAGTTTTCAAACTACATAATAGCCTGATACAATATTCTTCAACTTTACCCAGATTTTCCTCTTTTCCGGACTGAACAGCAATCTTGTTCAAGTGTCCCTTACTCTTTTTCTTAAAAATAAACTTCAGCCAACAGTATTTTTAATCAAACTGGACTTGTTAGTAGAGGAATATTAAATTGCTCTTAGGTACATACATTCTTCTCTTTCCATCCCTCACATTGCATTCGGTGTGTTTAGTTGCCCAGAAAGATCCGGACATCTGCTGGATTATCTGAAAGAAAAGAAAATATTTACGTTAAAAGATCTTTTGTGCATTTATTAATCTAAGATTGCAAGAATTTGATTCTAATTTAAATAGAGCCAAAATTTAATCTGGAAATTAAATTAATTATATCTATTACTTATTCAGACTAGAAAATACCTTCCTACTTCATCTAACTAACAAAATTAAGCAAAGAAAATCTATCAATACAAAATTCGACTTTCTTTCGAGTCTTGACTCGACAAGGAAGATAGGTGGCAAAAGCAAATTGTCGTTAGACAGAAATAGCGTCAGGACGCCTGACGTCACGACGGCGTTCGACTTGCTGCATCAGTACATCGACGAATCGGTGCTCAAGTAAAATTCCTCTGTAGTTCACCGGGGTGGAAGTCGGAACACACCAATTATACAACTAATTTCATGCCTAGAAAAATACGAAACACCTGGAAGAGGTCGAGGGGGTGATATCGGAACTAAGTGTGAGATTGCATCGCTTCAAATTATAAACGTTTTTATAAACAAATCCTAAAAATAGGTATGGTTTATGAATACAAGAGAACTTTCACAATCTTAGGTAGTGTCAAACTAAAATGAAAGTGATACTTTTCTCTTAAATAAACTAGGTCTAGTAATTATTTTGTTTTAAAAACTGTAAGCAGAAAACTGTGTTAAGAAAACATTGGCAGAGTGTGGGCGTAGTAAACCTTTGACCTATTTGCACCCGTCGCCCTTTTCCTATTATGTCACGACTGAGGGATCAACCCGTATGTACAACATTTTCAAATACTATTCTTGCGTAGGATGGCGTACGTAGAGGGAAGGGCCTGTCCTACATTCGAAAAGCGTGACTATGAGGCGGACGAACCTGCTTCGTTACACGAACTTCCTCGCCAAGATCAAAACGTCATCGTCAGTTTACGTGATTCCTCTTCGAGTAGAATTTTTTCATGAACGCATAATCATTTTATAACTTGATAAAAAAAATCGGACGTCACAACATAAACAAAACATTATCAAAAGAATTATGAGATTTAACAGAAGTTAAAGAATTAGAAAAACATTTTTTTGTTTCGAAATTACTTGAAAATTTTTAAACTCTCTTGAATTATCGAGTGTCCTGAGAAGAATGTGTTCCTTAATTTAAGATCGATAGAACGTTAAGTAAATTAGTTCTCCTCTTCACTTAAAACTAAAGTAATTAAAACAAAAGTATGTAACAGCGACAAAGGTTGGTAAATGAGTGCAAGCGCGCAATCCATAGCGTGAAGCGCAGCGTATAAGGAAAATATACCCGCGAAGCGGGTAAATTTTTTAGGACAGGATTCACTGAATAATTACTGGGACTGAACTTATTAAATCCAAGATCAATATATTAGATATTTTATTTTAGGATTCAATTAATTATTACAAATTATGAAGTATTATTATTATAGTCCCAACTTTAAGCGAATGAAACTGTTACATCGGAGATTTGATCTAAATATACTAGTCTCTCTTTTTGATAGCAAGACTAGACATCCAAGAGACATTTAATAGCCTTAAGGATATCTGGGAGACATTTACGAGCGCATTGTACTATCAAGATTTACATTAACCACTCAAGTGGTTTCTGTAATGTTGTTTAGTGAAAGCAAAAGTTATTTGAAAGCACAGTCACAACAATGTCCTGCAGAAAATGAAAACAGAAACCTTTTCTAAAATGCCTCATGATCCTGACATAAATGAATATTCAATCCTCTATCTCAATTGAAAATACATATAGAAAACCAAACTAACATATATTCTTCATATTTGAGAGCGAAAACGTAGGAAAACATAGAAAAAAACTTACTCAAAAAGTATTAGAATTAAATATTTATTATGTAAAGTGTTTTCTACACTTTCTAGAATGTGGAGGATATCGGCATTTATCAAACGCCTTCAACTAACGAATATCTAACGAAGAAAATGATTGTGAACCATAAAACAATAGTGAACGATAAATCAATAGATAGGAATCAACCTCCAATTAGAATATCTCAGGATAATGCAATATAAAAGGGTTAATTTAGAACTCTTAGGATTATTCACATAATAAATTCTCTTTCCCACGGGAGCAAATCATGATTTAGTTTTTAAATTCAGAGCCTTGAAATTTAAGAGGCAGAATGCGATTCTGTAGTCTGGAATCGAAATTCGGAGAGTAACCCTGAAGTGACAAGATAATGTGCCCCTACAAGAGAATTTACACCGGTCATAAACAACTTCCCTTCAACCCTAAACATTCATCGTAGCCTTAAGATATTTTCAGCAACAAAAGCGTCAGTTATTGACAAACGGACATGGAACAGTTGTTTTTTGTCGGATGTGAAAGTACACTAGACGACCGGCAAGGTGGATGCAGTAGAACGAGTGCATACGGTTGCAAAATCTTCCTGAGAATGGTCGCAACGCTGTACTGGCTAGCTGGTAGATACAAGTTTCACAACAGCCATTGTTGAAGAACGATGTAGCAACTGCATCAATTTCAGAAAAGCCGAAGAGGTATCAAAAGCAAGGTATCGATTTTATTAACTGATCTGGAAATTATGAGCAAATTGAATATCATCGAAATTTAGCAACTGAGAAGTCTGGTCTTCAAGGCTAGAGAGCGGTTAAATATTTCCGAGGATCTTAATTTGATCTATATTTCTATTTGGAAATTGAGACACCACTAAATTTGGAAGTTTTCAAATATAGAGGCTTTAAAACTTACAAGCTTGCAAGCTTGGAAACTGAAGTTTTGGAAATATTCCAGCTCAAAGATTTTCTAACTTTCATACTCTTGATATTAAAGAGATTTTAAAAGACGATATTTTTCAAATTCATGGTTGTCAATTTTAAAAGTTTGAAAATATCGTTATTTTTCACATTCCCATCCATATTTCACTATTACTTAAATTTGTTTTAATATAAAAACTCTTCAATAAGAATATCTTTAAATTTAGTGTTTGATGAGCGACGTTATTTAAAGACAAATATGTACCATTTTTATTTACAAACTATTGACTCAGTAACGACCCTTCAGCGTTTTATCGACATTTTCCCAGGGTCACTTTTTTCTCGGAAAGTTAGCATTGATAAAAATTGGCACTTTAAAAAACACACAATAAAAATCTGAATGTAAAGGTATTTTTTAAGCTCTATAATAGTTCAAATAAATACTTTCATTTTCAATTTTGAATTCATTGAAAAATGTCTAAACTAACAGAGTACCGTACAATCACCTAACTTCAGATATCCAATTAATTTTCTTTGCTTCTATTTAATAAAATATGCAGTATAAAACCAATAGAAACTAAAAGCTGAAACCCAGACTTCGGGTAAAAAGTTGGTTTTTGTTGTTTAAAAAAAAAAGTAATTGAAATCCAAGGAAAATATTTGTTCGAAATTCGAACCAATGTTCGAAGTAAGGTGGATTCTACGTTATGAAGAAGGTTTGCAATTTTTCTTCATAAAATTTGAATTGAATCCCTGTTTAATTCAGCTACTACTCAATTTGAGAATGTTTACATTAGTATGCTCAACATTCACAAGCTTTATATCCAAGATCCTAAGAAATTTGCGAGCTACTTAAAAATTTCATAGCGTTTAAATTAGATAGTTTCCATGAAGTTGGCTGCTTTCCAAATATGCTTTCATATTCTGTAGCTTTCAAAATCTAATGATTTTATAAATTCTTATTTTAGAAGAAGTATAGACTAGTAAAAATAAATTATTTGTACTTTAAAGGAAAATTTAATTAAAGAATCACAAAAATCTTATAGCTTTTGAAACTTTTTTCTAAATGAAATTTGATTCGTCAATTATTTCACCACCGAAGGCTGAGTGAAATCTAAATTAACTTCTCTTTTCTAAAGCTTCTTCTCTAATTGATTAAATTATGTCCCTAAACCTGGAATTACAACATCATTTAATTGAAATAGGAGC
>CAJFCO010000030.1:5435487-5445522 GCA_904066015.1 Synergus gifuensis
GAAAAACGATAACTAATAGAGAATCACGAGAAGAGGGAAACAATGAGTTAGAGTGGAGTAACAGAGAGGGTTCAAGGAGGAATGAGGGAAGGGAGGTCTGCTAAAGAGGAGGGAGTAATCAATGCCGGTCGCCCTGGCAACCACAGCAGCCGATCTTCCTTCCTCCATCCATCCTGGACCAACTTCCAGTCCTATACTACCCCAACCTTTGCAATTTGGAAAGAAGTCGGAAGAACTCGCGCCCGCACAACGGCCCCAACACTTTGCAGTCTGGAGAACGTTGCACTTCCACCCCAAGGTATATTCACCCTTCTTCGTCGGTAATATCGCAAACGCTACAACGCAGTGCGCTCTACGTTAAATCCATCTGCAACCTCTGTTTTCTACGGTCGGAAAAATTCAGGTTTTAGGAAATCTCTCCTCTCTTCCAAAATCGATGATGCCTCAGAGATTCGCTAATGAAATTCTCTCATACCTGCAAATACATCAAAGCAAAATTTATCTTATGAGATATATCAAGTTTTAAATTGTTTTTGAGAAATAGACTCAAGTGAATCCAACTTGATAGTATTAGCCTGACAGCAAAAGGGTTGTAAATCGTAATTCAAGGGATGAATGTTAGATGGTGCCATCATCATTTCTAGGAATTAGGTTTGTTTGTGTATTTTTCAAAGAGTAAACAAAGATGCAATACTCAAATAGATGCAATATATATACCAAAAGATGCAAATTGAAAAGCATCGAAATAAAGTTCCATTTTAGAAATTTCCTGTCTTTCAAAATATAAGATCTCAGAGAGCTGAGATTTTTCCTTGACCTGACCCATTCCTATAAAAGTGCAAAGATCAATTTGAAATTACAATCTAGGTTACCAAAAAAGATTGAAATTCCCTGTTTAAAACTTTCTACATTTTCATGAAAGAAAGAAAATATATTTTCCCTTTAGAATTTAATTAACTAATGCGTCTCATTAATTTATAAACCCAATTTTGATCTAAATTAATGAATCAAAATTATTAAGTTTCAACTACTATTACAGACACTGACTATATCATCACATATTCTCAGCGTTTCGCCGCCTGCTTTATTTATAGACTTAATCAAGTGTATGGAAAATAAACTAAAAAGACTTAGTCTTGGTAACTCGTCATAATAAATTTGACAATAACGCTTTAGTTATAACTTTCTTTGCTTTTAATTTAATAAGAGACCATGTTTAATTCAATAAAAAGACTTCGCAACTATCATACTTCTAAATTAGACAAGGTTTTTATTTCTAGAAGCAATACTTATCGACAATATGTTTAAAACGAAATATTTTAAACCTAAATTATTACTTCGAAATTAAAATGAATTAATTTTTTCTGCTCAAGCTATATTCAGATTTTGAATCTCCCACTTATTTTTTCACTACATCATTTCAATCTTTTAGTGAAAACAACTTCTGACGCATTTCCAACAAGCTTATCTCCTAGCAGTCTTTGCATTTCTGTCAGGTTCGGATAATATTATCGAGCACCCGAATCCAATTTATTTCATTTTTCCAATTAGAAAATATAAACTATACTTTCCAACTGGAAACTATATATACCAATTTATGTAAATAAGATCTGGAATTTTCAATACAGTTTCTAAAATGATATTCGATAATAAAATAAGCAGATACCAGATACAAATTACGTAACGTTATGAGAGATTCTTGAATTATTCAATATTTTTAATTAAAATCCTTGTGAAACTCAATTATTAAAACACAGTGCTTCTCTCAAAAATACTTTTTTAATATAAAGAGCAATATTGATTTTTTTTCTTAAAGTGAAATATTCTGTCTAACTTACAAAAATTATATAAACCACAATCTTCAAGACTAGTCTTTTTACGAGCTACCGTCCATAAACTTTTCCATATAAATTTCTGAAAAGAAAATTCTTTTTCTAATAAAAATGGAAAAGAAACAAGAGAATATTAGTCTATTTTAAAATTCAGAGAGATTCAAAGAACCTAATCTCTTCATAATCATCAATGAACGCAAACTTTAAAAATAGGTCGACTGTTCTCCAAAGACGTATATGATATATGAATAAAATAAAATTGCAGTTAAATCTAGAATAATTTAATTCTCCCTGAGTTCAAAAACTTTAGAGCTGAACGATTATTAATAATTACGCGACCTTAATGAAATATTGATTAATTGAGTCACAAAAATTCTAAACTATTTTTATTATAATTAATATTATTAATTCGCATTAAAAAATGCAAACAAAATATTAACCTCGATTAAAGGAATTTGTACAGATCTGTGTAATTTTATTATTAATATAATTCGCTTCAATGAAGCCTTGTAAATGACGTCACACATTTTTCAAACATTTTACACTCCCTTTCCCCTTTGAATGTATGACGTCATTTATGTTAAGACCTGAGTTGCAATGATAATATATTATACTTTAGTGAATACGAATAAAGATAATTTCATCCACTCAAGGAAAATTCCCTGCGAAGTTAAACTTCAAATTAAACTCACTCCTTCCAATTATCCATAAAACCTGCAACCCTGAAAAAAGAATACGGTTTATTCATTCCTATTTTAAAACTTCCGTGGAAGATTTTTATTACTTCAACACATCAAAAAATGTTCCCAAGAAAATAGAAAAATCAGAAAAAAAAACAATAACTTTTCCAATCTTGAAACTAAAAGCCAGGAAAGTCGATCCACTGCATCTGCTGTGTGTGAACCAACTGTTGGCTCATTATTTCGCAAGTATTCGAGACGGTGATCTTACAATTGAATAAATGAGTTCATCAATCAAAGGAACAGTACACTATAGAACGCTTACGCGCGCAAGTCTCAACACAACAAAGCATTTCAAAAAGATGACTCTCATTCGCTGGATTTTAATCTATTATGAAAAATTATTACATTCTTACAAAAAACTTGGATTTTCAAATAAAAAAAAATATTGAGACCTTGAGCAATTCACGCGCCACAAAAGCATCTCAAGAGAAGTGAGCCAAAGCGTTTCTCTCGTGAAGGGAGCGACCACCAACAAAGTAAGGTTAACTTTGCTTTTCTCAGTTTTCCTCATGACGCAGAAGATGTTTTCGGAAAGAGTAAAATTAAAGGCACACATTCAAAAAAACAAAAACAAGAAAAATATAAAAGTCGAATTCTGCAGTTGTTGACTCTTACCTTGTCATCTGTCTTGGGCTACGCCACTGGGAAGTGAAAACCTTGCAGGTGAAAATCGTCAGGAATAAAACAGCTCGATGATTTTTTGTTACTTGTCACACAATCATTATCGCAAGCGTCGTTGTTTTAAGTTAAGTTTATAATTACTCTCGGGCACTTAGAATTTTACTTGAAAACTCACTTTATTCTTTGTATCACACCATACCGCGTAGAGAACAGAATGGGCCATCTTGAACCTCGAACACAAATGCACACAAATGAAAATGAACACAACGGCCAAAGCCAAAGCCAAACAGCGAACAGAAGAGTTTTGCAAGTTGACGCGACAGAGAGAGAAGACGTCAAGTGGTTTTATGACTTCTCCGAGCGTGGCGCCACTTGTTGGACTCAAAATTTTTACTCTATAATGTTTAATTGTTTATGTTCAAATTGATTGTTGTTTGGTTGTTAAGGTTGAAGAATGAAAAATTGAGTAATTTAGTGAATAAAAGTGTTAAGGCCAACGGAAATTTGAGAGTTTTAAGGAATATTTTAATCTTTTGGAGTTATATTGTAATTTATCGATTGAAATTTATACCCAGGAACAAAAGGAAACAATTAGAAAATTTGAATATGTCTGAGCATTGCACTTTTTAATATAATTTGTTATTGCTCTTATTCATGCATATTTGGAAACTTTTCTTAAATGCGCGAAACTTTTCCATCCATTTTTTTCTTTATCAAATTCTAAACTAAAGTTTCCAAATTTTTAATGATAAATGTCGTCTTTTACAAATATAAAAAGTAACGAAAAACCGAAGAGAAATTTTACATTTGTTTTTAGATAATGAATGTTTATATTGTATGCACTATTACACTTACTTCTCTAATACTTATCTGTATTGAAAGCTGTTGTTATAATTTATTGTATAATTTTTGACATACGCGGTAAACGGAATCGCATATTTTTGATCGCTCATTGAATACTTATTACATACTGTTTTTTTCCTAAATCGATATATTCGACATTCTTAAATATTTTTTTATTTTTTTAAATATAATTTTAGATTCTAAACAATTACTTCTACATCCTAGAATAAATACTTTCAAATCCCATCATAATATAATACTGGCATCTTACTTGTTACTTCTCATGATTATTTGGGTGTAATTTCATTCACTTCGTACTTATTTATTGATTCGCAAATCATGAATGTAATATTTTATAGGTACTTAATACTTTCATTATGTCTTTCGCAGTTTCTATAATTAATTTACTTCATAGTTGCTTCATTTCGCTGTTAATGTGAAACAACAATGAAATAGATTTTTAAATAATTCGATGTTCTTCTATTTCACAAACAATTTTTTCACTAGACACTTCACAATCACCGCAATCACTAAACATTCAAAGGTCAAATTGTCAAATTAAAAGTTACTTCAAATCCAACTTTGTCAGATTTTACAATCAATAATTTACAACCTTCATTTATTACACTCAAAAACATCTTGGCACTTCATAGTAAACTTTCGATGAATATCCCAGATAACATTGCACAGGAAATTTATTTTAAAATGAGCTTTCAAACAATGCAGTTTAAATTTGCAATTTGCAATTGAAAATATGAATAAGTTAGTCATATTCTGCATTTTTGTACAAATTTCTTTCAAAAAGAATGCAACACTTGTTTTCTGGGATAATAAATGTCATATAATTTATGTATAATAATTAATAATGTATATACGTAAATGTAGTACGAATAAGTCATTATAAATCGAAGACTCGACGATTTAGTAAATATATATATATATATATATATATAAATTCATATTTGTTATCTCCATACGACTAGCATATCTTCAAAATTTATCACATTCTATATTGACTATCGTGTTACGGGCGGAATTCGGATATTTTCCGAATGTTTGAAGAGTTTTAATCTCCAGTCTCGATTTCACTCTTTTCTTATTCTTCATTAAATTACCCCTATGTCTTAGTTATTGTATGAAGAAAATCACCGTTCTTACTTCTCATTTTAAAATAATAGTATAAATCATGATCTTCGTACATAATCAATCATTCTCCATTATTTGAGACTATTTCAAAATAAATTATCTCCCTTCTCTATTGACTTTGCGTAATATTCGTTGAAGAATAATATAGATTCTTCTATAAATTTTAATTCGCCGACTTCATACTGTTAAAAATATTTGTAACTCATACAAAGTTTAATTTCCATAAACGAGAAAAATCTTATCATTTGAACAGAATTAAACAGTATCGTTTTTAACTCAAATGTTTTGCTGCCAGTAAATATAACTTCCGGATCTTTGACTCGATTTTCGTGACAAAAGAAAGAAATTAAAATATTTTTAAAGATATTAAACAAAAATTGTTAACAGTTTCAACGAGGCGAATGTTTTGTAAATATCTTCCTAAATTCTAGTACTTTCAAGTGACTTTGATTCATCTTTTTAAACGCAGAGCGAAACCCGAAGCATTTCTAATACTCTGTTATACTACCTTCTTACAATCTAATGACTAGTACTTCACACAATGCAATGAATCTCAAAAAGAGATTTTTGCTTTTCTTAAATCTTTCACTTTACTTTATTTCTTAAGATTATTCAGGAAGAGCGCTTCTTTATTTTCCTTTTTTCATTTTTTTCTTCCTTATGTTGATTCTCCACTTTTGATCGGTCCCTCAGTTGGAATACCTCCAGCTCCGGATGCTTGAGGATTCGCAGCAAGAAGTCCTTGCATTTCTGGTACTCCTTGGAAAAGTTTTCCAGGAAATCCTTGAAGTAGATCGTATGATACAGGTGTGGGTGGCAATGCTGTAGTGTGTGCGTGGGGTGATTGAAGCACTGCTATTACTCTTCGTAGTTCGTCCAATGCATTTCCTGAGAAGAAAGAATATAAAAAGGAATTAGGAAGACGAGTCCTCAACTCTGAATTAGATTTTCATCCTCTTTAAGAACTTACATGAGAAAAGAAGTTTAGCAAGAAAACTGATTTTATTCAGGTCACAAAACTTGCCAGCTCATCAATATTAATTACATTTTCAACCACCCAAAGAACTTAAATTGTAAAAGAAGAACAAGAAACCCGATTTTGTTATCAAAAGAAGTTGGCACATTAATCAGACCTTTTTGTTTCATCAAAGAATGTCTTTGATACAAATTTTATAATGAATTTTTCTTGAAGCCTGTACATTTATGTAGCGAAAGTTTTAAACTTTCATTCAATGCAATTATTAATATTTTGAATAATAATTTACCTTGCATGAGGATGTAATTTTTCGCCAAGAGAAGAGTAGCTATTTTTGAGAGTTTTCTAACGGATGGACTATGAGCATAAGGAATAACAGATCGCAATTCGTCCAATGCATCATTTAAATCGTGCATTCTACGACGTTCTCTAGCATTTATATTCAATCTAACACTCTTTCCTTGTCGAGTTGTTTTTGATTTTGGAGGGCAATTCAGTCGTGAGCCTTCTGGTCTGCAAATATAAAAAGAAACATAAAATTATAATTATTTGTGAATAATTTTCTTTTGCTGTGATTATTTTTGTAAATGTACCCTTATTGTAATAATTTTTTCCTGAATTACCTTTCGAGATCTGGTTTATTTTCGTCAGAGAGGGAACTGGAGGAAGCTTGTGGTTGTGGTTGCTGTTGAAAGTAGAAACCGCCGAGACCAACAGCTCCTAGAGGAGTTCTTCTTCCCGGGTTACTTTGAGGATGTTCTGAAGAAGAATAACCAACCGGAGGTCCGGAAACTCCCGGATGAGACATTCCAGGTCCAGGAAAATTCATCGATTCCAGAGACGCGGCTGAATGGGCCGGTAACTGATGCTGAATGCGGTAAATGAATTCATTTTTATATCTAACATTTATTGAAAGCATTTTTCCAATGTTTCCAATCTTTCAAAAAGAATATTTTACAGCATTTTTTAATATAAAAAAAACACGACAACTTTCGGAGAAAATTGTTTTGGGCAAACTATTAGGCAGTAAAATATCCTAAAATATTTTAGTATTATAATTATTCTTACACTGCTGCGATGATCCCAGGCCCAAGTAGGATGAGATCTTTGCCAAGGTCCTGGTTGTAAATGTACTTCCGGTAAAGCTTCTCGTTTATCATCTTCCTCCCCAGAACTGCTTTCCCCGTCGTAGGACCTCATTTTAGAAATTGTTCCTAATTCTTCAGGCAAACTCAAATTTCTGAATAAACAACACACTACTTTAACAATTTTCAAAAGCAACATGTATCTATTTTATCTTTTTAAAAAATGCAGCTCTAATTTTCGATAATATTTTCTAATACTTAACAACTATTTTAATTCCCTAATTAGACTTCCCTAATTAGATTTTCCTAATTTACGATTCCAACATTTTATAAACATTTTAAAACAGTTTTTTTAAAGAAAAATTTAATTTAAATCTTGACGAACAAGGTGGAATATATTGGATCTGCAATTTCAAGGACAAAAGTGCCTCGCATGTCAGGAAACAAGATCGATAACTAGGATGTCACTTACCGATATTATCTTTAAAGCCCACGCAACAAAATTCCTCTCCATCCGAGCATCAGTAAAATTTTTTGCGCACCAGCGCAACGTAAGACAATCTCATGTTTTTACACTTTGCGACCGCAATTCGTCTAAGCCGATTAGACACTAATTGGAAAGCCCGCACTTCTTCAATTGACCCCCATGCACAACACAGACCCAAACACGTGTACATGCATGCGCATACACTTGCGAATAATTGATAAAGCTCGGTTAATGTATCACGGCCATTTTATTCGCACCCCCATAATGCATTTCACTCATTTCTCCGATTGAAATGATCCTTTATTTAAGATATTTCAACGCAAAATATTCCTTGATAAGGTTTTAAAAAACTTTGAAGCACGATTGGTTATTTTTCAAAATTTAATGTCGATTATAATTATTATTTCTATTGTTAAAAAATTAAGAGAGTCAGAATATTCGAGTATAACGCGCACGCATGTATTGTTTCGGGTGCCCTGCGCTTTCGAGGTTTGCTGCTGCAACCCTCATTTTAGTTCCCCTGATTTCCAGAAGGGTGTAGAACTCTCGGGGGATGCTGCGCTGGACCAACGACTGGCGGACTCTAGCGATGGGGAAAACAAGTTCGAAATAGGGGATTTAATATAAACGTGTCTTTTACCATCGAAAATTTTTGTTTCGGGATTATAATTATTTAATAACCTTTCATTTAATCTCATTTTTAGTGATAGCCGCACTTTATAGAGCTTTATTCTCTTATTTAGTTGTACGTTTTTCTACAGAAACAAATAAAATCAAAAGAACATTAATAACAACTATAGAGTAAACGATTTAACGCCCATAGCATCGAATCAGACATGAAAAGACACATTTCTTTATAATTTTGAATTGACAACATTTTCGTAATTTTTAATGGGCTTGTAATGAGATTGTAATTTTTAATTAGCTGCAATTATATAATGCATAATGGATTCTTTAGAATTTCAATGTTCTGTAAATTTTCGATGAAATATTCGGGTGCATATATATCAGCCTCTGCATAATGCATTATCCGAGGATATTGGCGAGAGGACGTGTGTGTGTATTTTTGTATGAGTAGTGTACCAGAATGTATTATCAATTCGCACTAATCCAACACAGTCCTAGACAGAATTGTGCTTCAGGCAAATCGACAGCTGACCTGAACATTGTAAACAGCATAATAATGCTGGAATCAAAATCGCTATCTCGCCTCCTCATTGTTCATCCCATATGTCATGTAATCATACAAAGCGAAAATCAGAAATAAGTGATAATAACCAAATTACCATATCCAGCACCAATTTCAATTAATTAAATGTAATTGTTATTGGTGCATTATATGGAAGAGTTGCTTATTATGCACATGCATTGAAAAATATTATTAATTATATTGAAGATATTATAATTTTTCCTAGAGTTGATATTGATTAGTTACCGTTTCTTAAATAGAAAAGAATCTTAATTCAGTCGATATATTAAAATATATTATATTATTAAATATTTTTGATGAAGAAGTATTATGCTCATTTTTTTTCACTAAACATTGGCGAAAACGGAGTCAACCTTCTGATGATACCATCCACCCACGGGAAGGTCGTATTATAGGACATATTATCACATAATTTAATTCTAACTTTGATGAATTCATTTTCTTATGTCATTAATATTAATATAGAATATTCTTCAAGAAATGTAAAAAATGTAGCATGATTTGACTTCCACAACAGTTTGAAGTGCATGAACGACTAAAAGTACCCAATTATGTTTCGAAGCCATGACAAATCTCCCAGCCGGGTTCAAAAGCGAGAGGAAACTAAAATTTCGTATTCACCCTCGTTCAAAGGTACAGTCCTTCCCGGAGGGCTCTTCATTTTCGTGATATCTATTCAAATGATGTCCCGGAATTGTCTGTGTGTTCGTAATCTAATAAAATTATAGTTGAAACTCATCAAAAGTCAAACGTTTTCTCTCCTGCTTAGGATATATTTTCAATTAAATATATTAATTGCAAAATTAAAATTTTTAGCCAATATAATCATTTACACAATTACATGGATATTGATTACTTTTAATGAAAGCACGACTTTCAATAAATCTCAGATTACGAAAGAAGAAATAAATGGTTGGTGAATTGTGAATCATTCATGATTAGTACAAGAAACGTGTAAAAAAATATGTTAGTAATTTCAATACTCCGCAAAGGTGGCATGTTGCCATTTATACATTTTTTATGATACTATAAAAGGGCCTTATAAGGGTTGAAATTGAAAAGTTGCATCATTGGCTGTAAAAACGTTACAAG
>CAJFCO010000030.1:5448522-5601325 GCA_904066015.1 Synergus gifuensis
TTTTAAGAGGCCATAAAAAGTTGTGGTTATACGGAAAATTAAATCTAGAACGAGGAAATAGCATCAACCCCTAAACTTTTTAAGTTATAATTGGTGCACGTTGAGAGCGAAAAATTTTCTGGTTTTTCGCAGATTTCTTTGATCAAAAAATAATTATATTCTTTGCCAATGGAATCATATATTTTTAAATTATGATGAGTCTTATATTTCAGTCGGTTCTTTAATTTACTTTTAATTCATTTTCTACTTTTAATCTGTAACATCAAACAATTACTTAGTTAGAAAAAATACTGATCATGAAGTTAACTCTCTCCTTGAAAACCCATTGCTTATATCGAAAATTTCTCAGTACAGGCGATTTCGTGACAATATCCGTTTGTACTTCATTCTCTCTTCGCTCTTCCGTTCGTTACAAATGCAACTTGTAAATACAAACGACAAAAGAATAGAAAAAGAAGAGTTTTACTGGTGCCCTCGAGCTGAAACTCGAGAAAACACGCTAGAAGTTTATGTTAAAAACACGAAAGAAGACACCCTCTTCATCATTTTCCTCTTAAACTTACCTCGAGGGGATCGAGGCTCGAGAGGAAACTTTTCGCCGCTCTCACTAAATTAACGAAGAGCGAGTGACCCGCACGAGGCGAGAAAGACCGAGAGCAAGAGAAAAAAGTAACAAAAGTGAGAGAAAATGAAAGGAAATTATAGAGCTGGGAAAGAAATTAGAGAAAATGGAAAAAACTGTATAAATGAAAGGAAGGAGACCGACAGAAATAAATGAGAAAACCCTAATATAAAGAAAAAAATAAGGAACAAAGGAACACTAAAAGGGTATATTTATTATCATTACATATAATAAAAATATTATTTTATTTAGCAATTAATGTCAAGTTTACGAGGATTCTAATATTACAAGTTGCTTGAAATATAATACAAAAAAAAAACTACGTAAGAAATGTCTACAAGCTCTCCCCAAGGAGTTACATAATTTTTGTATAACCTCTTATAAAAAGAGAAAAAAATAAGAGAATGGAAGGAAAAGTTGTTTTATATTCTTCCAATAGAAAAATTTTTTATATCACTTAAGAAAAAAATTCGAAAGAATAAAAAGTGTATTTTCTCACATCACGACGCAAGGAAAATAGGGGTGGTAAAAGCAGGGGGGTAAGTCCAATAATCATCGGAAAAACGTCAACTCAAAAAGCTTGAAAATGTTCAGATCCAGAACCAGATTTTTAAGAATTTGAAAAGCTTGGGTTGTATAACTACATTTAGTGCTTTTCTAAATATGAAATCACTAATTGAAGATAAACTTTGTCAAAGAATCATTATTGATAAAAAAATCCTCATTTCTGCCATCCTTCATTTCTCAGCAGTTTCCTAATTTTCTCAATATACCTTCCTGTCAAATCGCCGCTAATCCAATAAGAACATCAAGAAAAAAGCCTTCGAGAATACAAAGAAAAGCCTAACCCAAGTGGTGCAAAACTAGTTCGCAAAGAAGGGAGGAAGATCTTCCTTTTCTCTCAGCATGAAGTTGAAGCGAGGTCAAGGAGATGAAAAGATTAAGCGTCGTTTTTCTCATCACGTCAACGAGTGTTCGAACTCCCTAGAAAGAAAAATAACTCGCGATGCCATTCGGCCTCTATGATGCATTCCTGGTCTAATCGCCACGGGGAGTTTGATCCCGCAAGGGACCGGCGATCTGATCGGCTTCTTTTGCGGTTCATACCTTGACACGCAATTTCCCGCGAAAAAGGTTGCGGCCGGGGATGAAAGAAAAGCACCAGCAGCGAGTAGAGTGGGTGGATGGTTCGGGGCCGGGGGTTGAGGTTGAAAAAAGCGGAAGTGAAATTT
Source organism: Synergus gifuensis (assembly GCA_904066015.1). Classification (NCBI taxonomy): domain Eukaryota; kingdom Metazoa; phylum Arthropoda; class Insecta; order Hymenoptera; family Cynipidae; genus Synergus; species Synergus gifuensis. The sequence goes on from CAJFCO010000030.1 coordinate 5,450,377, forward strand.
AATAAAATTTCATCGCAAGCCCCTCCCGGCACACAGAGCGGCCGGGTCCGTTGGCGGTCACCATGGAGACGCAGCTTCCCACACTTCGTGACGTCACTGCTCCATCGATTTGCACCCCTCGTGGTTTTCGCTGGAGGCGGTCCTGGTGTCCATACGACTCTACGCGAAGGATAACGTCCCCTACAACCAAAGAGGCACACTATCGGGGTATCGGGGTTGCTCCTCATAGTGTGCGGAAGTCATATGCCCACACCCCCACACGTATAAACTCATACACACACATGTGCACACAACTTTAACCGGTTGTACGCACGGGGAAAGTGAGTAACCTTGTGGAAGATGAGGATGTTGGAGTTTCCGCAATACACCTTCCGCAGGTAAATCGAACGCGAAACGGGATCTCGGGGAATGAAGGAAGAAATGATGGGGGCTGGAAGAAGGGGTGAATGAAAAAAAGAAAGCTGGGTCTGCGTCCGAGCTCTGGACTCAACTCGCTATGGGAGTACTGGGTAAAATTGCATTGTCGCCAGAGGACAAGAAGGAAAATCAGAGTATTCAAGAGAAACGGGAATGGCTAATTCGGTTGCCGATTCGGGCGAGAGTACTTTTTTAAGGGAATGGATAGTTTAGATTGGGTAGAGAAAGAAGGGGGTCGTTCAGGCAGATTGAGTGTGTATCGTTTCGTGAGTTAGGGTGCATTTAGAAGCAAAAGAAGAAAAGATTCCTTCAAGTTCTAGAGAATGGGGACTCTTATTTTTTTGTGACTTGGAATTTAAAGCAGCGAGGTTTTATGGGATTCAGATAAGAAAAGAGGGAACTTTCGTTAAAGATTGATCGAAGCTTTAAAAGATTGCAACATTCTGATTCACGTGAGTCAAGAATTGGGGAATAATAAGTGATAATTGGGGTAAATATTGGTCCATTCATTTAGCGCGAGAATTTGAATGATTTGATTTGTTATTTCGGTGTTTATAAATAAGAAGAAATATGCGCACTCTTGAGTCTCGTATTGCAAACTAATTAAACGTGCCCTCTATAGAGGAGTTATATTTATACAGACAATAGACCTACATTTAAAGCTAAGTATAATCTATGCACAATTGATCTTTATATTTAGATTGCTATAAACACTGAGCGAAATTCACAATACCATGATTCAAAACTAAGCTGTATGCTTTCGGATGTTCGCGAAATAAGAGTATCAGTTCATATTTTACTCGGTAGTGTAAAATGCGTCTAAAATTATGTATGATGCGTTAGTAATTGCGTTCATCATCATTATTTATCAGACAACCTTTTAGAAAATATTATCAAACAACTTGGTAAAGAGAATAGTTTGAAGGATAAACCCTCTAGATAAATGTTATCAATTTTAGAATCTTTTTTAGTTTAAAAATACATAATTTATCTTTGAGGTGAATTATGACTGCTCTTTTTGAATCGACAGATCTATGAGGTTGTATGTGGTACAGCTGATACGAATTTCACGTTCCCCCTTCTCAACCCCCTTTTCTTCAAATTGGCGTCAGCCCTGGGGGTCGATGTCCGCCAGGAAGCAGCAGACAGTTCGTCGCCGGGTGCGTCGATGATGATCCTACAAACGAATATTCCCTACACCCCGCTGTTCTTCAATCATATCATTTTGAGATTACAATACAGAAGGAAAACACGTATGCGAAAGTATCTTTCACAAAACGTCCACTGCTAGGGTAGAAACCGTTAGGATCATATTCAAACCGAATATTTATTTTGAGGGAGAATTTGGCATCAATTTTAAAAATATCATGGATCCTCTTCAGTTTTAGTAATCCTTTTAACCATATAAGCTTGTTTTACGATTTTATTCGAGAACCCGAATCCGGAATTGCGATTGTACTCGATTTTCATTACCCCTAAACATTTTTGGTGAAGGATTTTTAATTGAAAATAAATTCAAAGGCGAAAGCATCCAATCAGGATAAAACTTCAGTTTGGTACCAATATAAATTTTAATACAATCTTCAATGTACTTTGGAAATGTCAAAATTAATAGAAACAGATTTATAAGCATCTAAATTTTATTGTAAAAAATGAAATATTTTTGACTATCTGAATTAGCTAATCTTTAAGAGAATCAATGACAGTTCACTGAATTTCCCAGCAGATAAAATTACTGGAGAGTTTTATTGAAGATGACTGAAGTTTTATTAACTGTTTCACGGAAAAATCAGTGAAAAATCACTGATTTCAATTCAGAAAGCGTGAAATATGACTATAAAGCAGTGAATCACTGATGCTCATCGAATCCAAATAGCTATGTGTCAATGATTCGAATGTAAAGTGTCGATAGTCACCGATTTTTCAGTATAAAAAGTTACTGAAAAATATATTGACCAAATTCTGAAATGTGTAATATATTTTTGAGTATCATGAATATAGAATTATCCCAAAAGTAGGTATGAGAATGTTGTCAATTACTTTTGATGCAGGGTTCCTCGGCACGAAATCCCCTGTTTTTCTCGCGTGATAGCCACCCCTCCCAGCATATGAGTGAAAATATGAGTGAAGCAGGGTGGACTCCCCAGGCGATTATTGGACGTTTTCAAATCTGCCCGACGGCTAGTATCGCGTGCCTGGGGTTCTGTAGGACCCCCGAAATTGGAAAAGCAATAATATGAGTTGGTTGGGCCGATAGTCCGAGGTGAGAGTGCACCTCTCCCGGCTCCATGGGGGTTGCCTAGCGACACAGCATCTCTCTTGCTCTAGTTTAATTTGTTGCACCTTTCTTTCCCTCCATTGAAACAAGCCGTCTCTTTCGATCTGCTCTCAACGTTTCATCACATTGCAACACTGCCATTCATTCTATGTATTTCAGAAACATTAGAGGATCAAAACGGGGAAGAGCCTCTAGTTTCTCCCTTTATTGATCTAAAAGACATTACAACTTATGAGATGATGTGGGGTCTCCATGACCCCAACGTGAATCACACTTAGGGTGATCGGCAAAGTCAAAGCCAGGCAAAGTCCTTCCAAACTTCAACTTTTCCAATGCTTTCACTTGAAAAAATAGAAAGTTTTCTCCTTTCATGCATTCAGAAAATTGTTTGAATTAACCAAATATTTATTTTATGTAGGGTCATATAAAATGTTTGTTTAATTTTAGGAAATTTCCTTTAATTCAAGCAAACGTTTCTTTGAGTGTTCTTTGCATTTTCAGTATTTGTCAATTTCAGTATTTTCAGTATTTTAATAGCTAGATTAGTAGAGCAATAAAAGTTATAAATACATATAAAAACGACCTTGAACCTATATTTTGCGCCTTGCGTTACAAATTCACCTCACTACTCTTCTGCAGAAGAGTAGAGCTCAGATCCTATACCCTCCTTGAGAAACTTCATCGTTTCCACAAGAGAAGTCGTCGCTCGCATTTGCTGAACATCTCACACTTGATAAAGTCTTTACACTTCCATGACCTTAAGATCCTTTTGTAAGAGGAAGTTTGATACGTGGATCTATTGATCCTGTCACATATTTCTGCCTTGTGATAAGTGTGAAATATGAACCTTGAATCAGAGACAGAAATTTACCCTCGTCTCTTTTATACAGTTACGTCATTTTTTCTTTAATTGGTTAATATTATACTTCTTTTCTGAAAGATACTTCTATATTTATGAAATTTCCGAGAATAGAAGGCTAATTATTAGCTTATTATGTGTTCAATCCATTCTTAATCTATATTTAATCTCCCGTGTAGAAGTTTCTGACGCAACAGCGAAATTTCTTTACGGCTAGTTATGGAATAATGCTTTTACATAGGATTTTCTTTATGTTGTCGCAAAAATTGTTCAAAACAGTCTTCAGAGAGTATTCTGTAAACTTTTCCCTGTCGTAATTACAGTTTAGAAACTTTCCAAGTATTCAAATAACTATCTTGAGTTTGCAAGTCGTAAATACGTTTATTTACATCAAGTATGACATGAAAAGTGAAGTTTTCAGTGTTTTCCTTGCAAAAAAATTTCCAGTTACTTTTTATTATATTTTTGAGATGCTATTTAAGAAAGTTATTGGAATTGTTGGGAAAACAAATAAAAGAAGTTCTCAAACTTCTATTAAGATTTGAATTTCAACTAAAGTTGATATCATTAAACTATATTATTTAATAATTTCCCACTCAAGATTCGTGTCACTTATTTTAAAAATAACAGACACATGTGGTAATATGATCCCGTAAAATTAGTAGATTTTTCTTTTAACGAGCAGCTTGAAAACTTTGAAATGATCATTCCTATCGGAAAACTTGTATCGTGACTTGACATTCTTCCAAGAGTGCATAAGCTCACTTTTATTCCTCCCTAGTACATTTTTTCCATGCAACGAGAATGCGAAAGACTCAGAAAGAACACGGCAGCAGTAGAATTATAAATGAGAAGGAGTCCGACAAAGTTCGTCTCTAGGCACATTAATCTAGTTTTTGTTCAGTGAGCGTAATAACCTCGCAAGATAAATTCGAATCCGTAGTCTGGGATGGAAGGGTGCCCTGCAAGGGTTCTGGGACAAGGGAAATCCTCCCTTCGGTGCTGATCGTCCATGACGCAGGAAACATTCTGTTATGGCGCCAAGCTAATAGCAAAAGCCTCGAAATCGAACTTGGCCAAGTCTCTGCCTCTAATATGATTGATACTGAGAACGATTTAAAGCGGACATAAAAAATAATTCGTGTCGTGCCTCGAACCCACCTCAATTCATTGGATCAGTGCCAGCGGTCACGGGAAAGCACTCTCACCTCCCTTTGCATTTTCATGGGGCAGATGGATGCTGTAGAGGGAAAGAGAGGAGATCTTCTGTGAAACCACCCTTCAAAAGTACCCAGAAGCACCCTCTTCTTCCAGCTCGATAAGCCTCTGGCAAGACCCAGTGTTTGACATATTCCGCGCCCTTCTGTTTTTGGTGTCCCACAAAATCAAAGCATTATGCTCACATCTTGCTTGAAACATATCTGGAGGTTCTGATATATCAGCAGGAGCCGCAAGGAATCGAATTGTACAACAGCAGGAGGCGATTAATCAACCGATTCCAGTCGTTTTCGATTTTCAACCCTCGATTTATGGCTTTGATGCGACTTTTTGCGCCCTCAGTTATGGTGACACAACTTTAAAATGGCCACGTGAGCAGAAAATCGAATGTCAGCAAGTTCATTTGCACACTTTGAGTTTTTATGTAGTCAGCATCAGCGTTCTGTAACTCATCATTGCAAGTATGTAACGAAGTTTCTGATCCAATTTAAATGGTTTAAAGTTCGGTGATATTAAATTCAAAGCAATGCATAAATAATTTTGGAAATTTTCGCAGTTTCCATAATATGGTTCCGAATTATATGAAAATATCGTAAATTTTCATACTTTGGGGTGATTTAATTTGAGTTTAAATGTTTGAATAACTGAATCATTTATATTCTTATCGAATTAAAGAACTATAGTGCTGAAAGCGCTTGAGTGTTAAAATCAGATTACCTTTATACGATCATATTTATCTCCCTATATCATATTTTCAAATTAATATATGATATGAAAGCTTAATCAAGCCAAGGTTTTCCATTAAATAATCGCGATACATAATGCTTCAGTCACTTCCATAATACCGTATATTTTTTATTTATGTTTTCAGGAAAATTGGTATTTTAATAAGAGAGGCTGGGAGTAAAAGCATACTAAAAAAATGATAGGATATTATGTGCATAGACAATAAGTTAGAAATAATTATGTTTCACTTAAAATATTCAACCATTGTAGCGCAGAAATTTTCACGTTTTACACCAGCCACCGGAAATTCAAGCTACAGAGGTGTTTATAAAACATCGTGTAGAATTATTCACTGCATGCTTTCTTTCTGCTTTCTCGATGGAATATATGGCGACTTGCTTACATTTGTCTGCTGAAAAGAAGACTAATGTTCACACGCTCTTGTTTGGAAAACTACAAGCGGATAAAAACAAATCTGAAAGAGTAAACCGAACTGACAGAAATATAACGCAAATTTAATCTCTTAAGAGAATTTACACATTTTTTACGTTACTAATTCACCTCGAATATATCAAATTAGAAGAGACAATATTTTTCTTTAAAAACGAAACGTAGATTTAAAAAATATGATTAAATTGTAAAAATTTTCTTATTTACTTTTGCATAGAATATTTTCGAAACATGTTTGTTTTCCTAAAAAAAGTTGTGAGCTTGAAAATTAGAGATAATTGTTATGTAACTTGTAGAAATCACGCATACCAATTTTTTTCACGTTTTCGAGTTTGTCACGTCTCCTCGACGTTTCCGGTTCAACGCTTTGTAACGGGGCTCGGGAGTTTGTAGAGAAAAGTAGATTAGGGGTGGAAATTCCACACAAAAGCCGGCTAATTGAATTTGACGGTCCGAGTTTTCACTCGGTGCTTTCATTGCTCCTATTTCACTCTTCTGCGTCCGGCCTGGAAAATTCAAAAAGAAAGAAAAAAAGAGAAGGGATGGTTATCTCTGGTTCGTCGATGTGTTTTCCAGAGTACTCGGACAAATATGACTCGTAATTTTTTTCCAACATACACTGACAAATTCACTTTGTTTCTGCTAAAAGTGCCTGGAAAAATACGGAAAATTATTTCCAAATTGAAGATTGTTCCAATGAATAGGACAAAATTATACTTTTTTATGCAACAATCGATGTACACAAAAATTCGACGTGCAACTTCTTTTTCAACTTTTCTAATTTTCTGGTGAAGAAACTATGCAACGCATTAATGTGAAATTTTACGCATAGATTTATTGATATTCCAATTTTATTTTCTTTAGAAATGCTGTTCCAATTAAAAATAACAATAGACATTACAAGTTTCCAATAGATATTACATTATTACAAGTTTCTTTCATACAGAATTATTTTCAATTCAAGTGAATCAATATCCTAAAAGTTTTTCTAGTTTAAAATACAATCAATACAAAAATTCGTTCATTTGAATGTTCAGAACTTTTCAGTCATTATTGTTTAACGATGCGGAAAAAAAGTTGAGGATCCGGCGATGTTTTGAACTCAAACTATTGATTGATCGTAAAAAATGACCGATCTTTTTGTTATAATGAAAAAAATCTTCAATATATCGCTTTTTTGGCTGATCAAACGTTAAAAGGATGTGGACTAAGCATGCTTTCCAAAATTGATGACAATCGGTTTAATAGTTTTTTATATATCAAACACAAAATTTGCAAAAATAGGTGTTTCGAGAAGAAAATAGAAAAAAATCCAAAAAACAAAAAGAAAATCCACCCTTAAAAGCCCACAGATTAATTATTTGACGAAAAACTTTAAAGCGAATAAAGATTTTTCCTTGGATTCGAAAAGGCAAATAACACGAAAAGTGGTTAAATTGAAATCCATTTCACTTTCGCAAATATGAGATACAATGATATCCCTCTGAAAAAATCTGAATTCCGTGCATTTTTCTGTGGAGTGGGCGCCATTAAGCGGTTACAGAGTAAAGTATTTAACATCGTAAATACCCACTCGTCGTAGTGCAGTGAACGAGAGGCACAAGCCAGAAAGAATTTTGCTAGAAAAGCGAAAAGTGAGTAGGAAAGAAAAAGAGTATAAAAGATATGGAGGGAGGCTATTCAAACTGCTTTCTTTTTTCTTTTCACTGCATGTGCAAACCCAATTTGCAAATTCCTCGATGTACTAGTATTGTGCAGAATCCGGGACGAGGGAAGCGGGTTCGAGGGAAAGTGGCGTGTGCATACCAAAGGGGTGGCGACGTTGGTGGTGCTTATAGTGGTGGGATTCCACGTTGGGAAACGACAGGGCAACCCCTGAGCTGCGAGTGAAGCGAATTCAGAGTATAGTGAGGATGGTGAGGCTGGCTAGGTTGGCGAGGATGGAGTACGAAGAAGAGAGGGTGGATCATTAAAGACAAGGACAAAATGAGAGAACCGGATGACTATGACAAATTCGATAGTTGGTGCGAAAGAGATGAAGAGACGAGCAAGAATGGAACACTAAAATTAAATTCTCCTTCTTTTGGAATTTCTTGGGATAAAGGATTTCTAAAGTGATATGCAGCTTAATCGTAATGGATGCAGGAACACAACTTTCAGAAAATAATAACTTTGTTCAAAGTTTTCATCTAAAGAAGAAAATAGTTTTTAAATTGAAGCGTTAATTTAGGTTGTATGTGAGAGATTTGAGGGATGAGAGCATGAGGGGAAATGGAACGGCACATCGAGACATTGCGTGAACCGATCACTCTAATTAGGGGAAAAGAAATGAGGGGAAAGTTCAAGACCTGGGTAATGAGCGAGCTCACTAAGAAAGAAGCGTTAGCTATTCTTCAGCTATTGGCAAGTCAACAGGCCAAATATCGCGCCACGCTTGGTTCTCTCGCTAAAGGCTTGAACAGGTAATTTAAATTAAAGTGAACAAAGTTATATCAAACAACTAAATCGAGTGATTGGTGGTAATGTGTCGGTGTTCGCTTTAGCCGATTACTTCTCATGAGATCATCGCTACCCAAAAATTGTGATCTGATCTAATTGACGTCCCGACGTAACGATAGTCTGTTCTCCAGGTCCGAACCTCAACTCCTAAAAAGATCTACCTTGCAACATATGCCACGGGATTGAGACCATTAGATGTTCGTCATTGGTACGTCGATTTTGAATGGCGATCTCTTCGCAACATTTTTATTCCTACCACTTTATTTGTCTGCTGAAGAAAGTTTTTTTTTTGATAATTTATATATCATTTCGGGTTGAATGAGTTTTACAAAGCTGATTACATATAATTATGTATATATATATATATATATATATATATATATATATATATTACATATATATTATAATTATTATAATTACATATAATTGTGCAATTCCCGGATTTTATGTGTTTAACGATTCTATTGACGCCTTAGGCTTGAAAATTATTTATTGGAAACGAAGGGTATTGAAATTATTTGCGTGTTATTTATAGATGTTGTGTATAAAATGATTTGTTGATGTACTTTATTAGCCTACTCATCCATCAATCGAAGCTTGCTTATTGACCTCTAAGTATAATCTAACAATATTTGATTTGAATTATAACCGATTTAGAAATAAACTTTTGCAAGCCAACCTTCTTTATAAAAGAACATTGTGTAACTGAGAATTAAAATATGGTCACAAAATGTATATTAATATTAGTCATGAAGGTTAAGGCTACGATTAGATTTGTGGAGATGGAATTGCTGATTAAAATTTTGTGTGGACATTTTGAAATATGATATTTTCTTTAGAATTGAATAGATGGAGGAAGAGCCAGAGAAAATGGAATTATGTGGATGTGAAATACTGCAACGGGTGGACATGAAGTTCTTTCCAAAAAAGTGGCACTAAAAGAGTTATGATCATTATCTCTTTTATTGATTAAATTGGAAGAAAAATCCAACTTTATGGATATATCAGTTTTAGTCTGTATGATAACGTACTTTTTCTACTTTAAAACGTACTTTTTGTAAATTGCTCTTACTGGGATGAATTATCCATTTACGGCAAATTCAAGTTCCAGTGAGTACTGAAATAATACAAGATAATGTAGACACATGGCCATTGTTCCTAACGAGGAGATGAATGAGCTATTGTGGAGACCTTGAAGGACCACCTTCACTCCTCGTGGACATTTGCCAGATTCAGAGATTCAAGATTTGTTCACGAAACTCTAGACGAAAATGGAAACGTTAAAACCAAAGTTAAACAAGTCGGAATAGACATTGGTAGTTAGATAAAGTACAAGTTGAACAAATAAAACGATTTATTCTAGAGAAGGACAAGTAAACTGTGATACACAGTGTTTGGACGAAATACAGAGGATTTTATACTGAAAATTTATTTCGCGACTAAAACTTTTGATGTAACTTTGATATATTACTTTACTAAATAAGAATTTCCAAGTTTTTACACGTCTTTCGGTTGGAAATTCTCTCCTTTTATTCGATAGTAACGAAACGAAACAATGAATCGAAAGGTTTTTGTAAAAAATTTTCAATATGTCTTTACTGGGGTCTCAAATTGCAGAATTGAATTTGACGTTTCTCCCTGGAGAATAAATCCGGTAAATAAAAAAGGTGCATTGCTCCATTCATGCACAATTGTGTGTTTCCGGGACACAAGTGTATGCTATCTGTGAAATTGACTTATTACCGACGCATGTTGATTGAATTCTTTAGTATTAAACGTGAAAACGGAAGATGTAATGAATGCTGTCATCTCCTCCACTTGAATTCACGCTCTTAGAGAATTCAAACAAATTCAATTGCATTCGACTCAATTTAACTGATTCCAAGCGAATTAAACTAAATTTACTGAATTTCATTAATGTCACATAAATTTAACTGACTTTAAAATTGAGTTTACTTCAAATGTATTCAAATGCATTCAACGGATTCTGAGTGACTCCTGAGATATTCGTAAAATTATGCAAATAAAAATTATTCCATTGAAAGCTACTGAAAAATAGTTCAAATTTCAACGTGGCTTAGAATAACTAAAATCCTTCAAAGTACTAAAATCTCCCTAATGAAAATCATAAACTAAGAACAAACAACCACACAGTCTATAAAAAGACCATCAGCAGGACAAGAAAAAGTCGAGAATCCACAGTTTTCTCGGCTTTTGAGCAGTCATTCTTCTGGAGCCTCCAGCCACGCGGACCTAATGTGTGAAAGAAGATCAAAGCTCGAGGTTAGTACATCTACATCCATTGCTCTGTGCTACAAGTGATCTCCAAAAGAGCTAAAGACACAAAAAAAAGTAAACCAGCAGAAAGAGTCGCTCTACAAAAAAGAAGTACGAAATGAAATTATGAAGAGATGAAATTAAGAATCGTGGTATTGAATCGTGGACGGAAATTCGGCTAATGAGAGAGAGAGAAAGAGGAGAGAGAAATGAGTGTGGTTCGACCTTAACTAATGTGAAACAGGCGCGAGAGGAAGGAGTCGGAAGGAAGGAAGGAAGGAGCTACGAGTTTTCCTACGTTGAAGGTTGCGTCGTTCTTTCGCTATGGAGAGAGGGTTGGACGCCCTTGAACGAGGACGGGGAACACACCCTTGTGAGGCTCACCCCGCATATTCCAACAGAGAAAGAGAGACATCTCCTCTCTTCTCTCCATACTCTCTCTTAAGTCCTCTAGTCCTCTCGCATTTTCTGGGTGACGCTTGCGCCAGCAGGTCTGTGTGCACCGCTGCGCAAATAGAAAGAGAAACTGCGCGTCAGGGGATTCAAAATCACCCCTTTACCCCATGCAGTATCAGAAATACACGTGCGCACCCTCATGCATCCCCTTCTCTCAGACTCGACCATCACAACGACAATCCGGATCCGTGACGAACGAATGCGAGTTTAACGGGTGAGCTCCAGTCGGAAAACGTAGTCGAACAGCACGGGCGGAAGAACCGGAACTTGGATTGGAAACAGGATCAGGAAAAACTACTCTGCGATAAGAAAAAAAACTAGCGAGAAAAATTATTAAGAAAAAAGACCACAAGGGAGGAAAGAAGAACGCAAGGTCCAGAGAAATAGGTAGGAGACAGAGAGAGAGAAAGAGTATGAGTGTGTGTGTGTGTGTGTGAGAGAGAGAGAATAGGTTAATGTGTGTGTATTTGTGGGGGTGAAGACGCGAGAGAGAGGAGGATAGATTTTCCTGGGGTAAACGAGGAACGCAGGGGTTGTGATACCGAGGGGCAGGGCTGGGTATACGATGGTGGAGAGGGCGCAGTATCCCCGCGACCATCAAACCAACAACACCATCACCAGCCGGCCGGCGTGAACCGGCGCATTCGCGCCCCCTTCGCTGCTCATACCGACTGCCTATTCCACCTATCCTGTCCCTGTCTGTCCTTGAGGAGTGGAAGATCGAATCATTTCGGATAGATAGCGCGCTTCATCAAGAATCGAATCGCCCTCGTCGTCGTTCTGTCTACCAATCAAGAGGATCCCTAGCAACAACTACCGGGTGATTCCTATTTTTGACAGCAACGTGACCAACTGTGATCTTCCTGGACACCTCATCTTCCTGCATGACACCTTCACCAGGTAAACACCTCTTCAAGTGATCTTGTGCGGTCCGCGGTCCAACCGGCGATTGACAATTCTCAACATCCTCGAATTTTCGTTCAATTTTTGTTATTCTTTGGTGTTGTCTCATGTTTTCATTTCCTAATTTTTGTTGTAGAATCTTTTTTTTAATCTTAATCATGATTCTTTCAGTATTTCATTTCGTTATTTAATTATTTGAGTCTGCTAATGTTGCCAATCTTCACCACAAACACTGTATCCTTTTCCTGCTTCCCTTGCTCTGTTTCTTACCCTGTTCTTGATTACCATGATCTCCATGATTGATTACAAGTTGCTTCAGCATCCGTTGAGTGGCACCAACATCTAAACACTCAATTCGTTCAGTAGAAGTGACAGCAGACATCAATACTTATATTTTCTCGTAAATAATACCGAATTCTTCAGTTTGTCTAACAAACTAACGTCAAACACTCGGATCATTATTTTTGACTCTTCAGGCCTTAATTCACCATCCCCCCGATTGATTCCTCTCTTATTCAGCTGCTCTCTCTTCCAACTTTGACAGATGGTGGATTAGCCACTTTGATAAAGCATACCATATGGTACCTCAGTGAAAATTTATTTCACACAAAATTCTACATCCCATATTATTCGTTAAATGACATCTTCTGAATCTTTTAAATCTCATACAGAAAATCTTACTGTTACTCTTCCTTAAAAAGTTCTTTTAAATGATTGTTCGGATTTGTTGTCCTTGGTTATTTGTCATTCATTTTCTGTTGCCTTGTTTCGTCATTGGTCGCTTGCTAAAATCGATTTTGTCTTCGAAACACGATTTCTTAAGTGGGGCCACGACCTTCGAGACACCCGGTACGGAAGGTGTTCCCCCTGTTCCGCGTAAGTACATTATGGTGTGTACTGTTGTTTTATCAGTAGTGCAGGATCGCCATGACTACGAAGTATGAATAAGCCACAGCCTGCACGCCGCCGGTACTGCCTAATTACCATTTCGTCATTTTTCGTCACGTGAGTGCCTCACCTCACCCGGTTCAATTGTGATTTAAAGAACTTTGTATAGCTATCAAGGAAGAACTTAATAGCAGCCTTCTCAAATCTAAGTTTAATCTAGGTCTTCTGTAATTACCTTCAATTCAGAAAATTGCTTTTAATCGGGACAAATTCGCCTCAGGAATGTTGAAGATTATCCAAACGAAGTATTATCCTCCAGAATAAGCTAATTTACTTTATTAAAGAAAGAGGATTGACCGAATCCTACAGTCGCTTGATTCGTCAATTGTTCGTTATTTTGATCCCAAAAAGCAACATATTCTGATTAATGTAAATCTATCGATCTGGAATCTATTCTCTGATTTTCCTATTTCGTGATAGTCCAACCCCTTTCTATTCTCATCCCACTAACTGCATTGAAATTGCTGCATTGAATTCAATTTCTCCTTTGGCAAACACAGTAACAATTATCAGAACAAGTCCTGGTCTTCCAGTCAGGTGAATAGTCCCATTTTAGGAGATTTCATATCGAATCCCATCACAGTCTACCAAAAATAGAGATCGCGCACCGATCATTTCAATGATTGAACAATACCCGAGCGAACTTATCGACTCTGTCAATATGTAATCAGCTGACGCCACTCTCTACGAATTTCAGGCGCGACTTCTATTTATAAATCAGGAGGGCGGATAGTGCGTTATTTTACTGTCTCGAAAATTTAAGGAATTCATATGTTAGAAATTGCAACTTTTAGAGGTTTTTAAATTATAAAAAGGGATAGATTGGGGTGGGTTTAAGGTGTATAAATACTGTAGCTGTTTGAAAGATTAAAGGTACGTCGGTTACTGACCTAGGATTCCCCTCGGTAACTTTAACAATAGTTCAGGATATAGAAGACTTAGCGTAGGGATTGGAGGCTTAGGAAATTGTTCGTTTGTTCCAGATACCAGGTAGGACCATGCGGTTCGACACCCTGGTACCAGGGAAAGAGATCATGAATGGAGGAGGGTTCCGGGGATCGATGGAGAGGGCGTGCCAACCTAAGGGTCGGTATTCGTGACGTCGTCCCTCCTGCATAGAGTACACGTGCTCGATTACGTCACGAGGACTCCGCAGGACGACGATAATCCATTCAGAGGTATTTCACGTCCACGAGACTGATCAAGCGAGGCTCCCCTCGATTCAAAAGGTCCCCACTCTCTCCTGAGTCATCGATTCAAAAAAATATATTCCCCCAAATCGATTTTCAAAATCTGAACTATTTATCATGCTTTTTAGCATCTGTTATACGTGTCCTTCATTTCGAGATTTATTCTACTTGGAACTTTTATATACATTTTTCAAATATTACTGAAGGAATGAATTGAAAAATATTTGAAATATTGAGTGCTCAGCTGCAAACAAGCTTTCGTTATCAATAGGCTGGAAAAATTATGAAAGATAAGTTTATCTGACTCGCTTCACTCAATTTTTCTTTAAAATTGATGTGGTGTTTGTAATATTATTTTACACTTGATAGAGTTCACAAAAAGTTTCTGTATTCAGTGATTATAAAATCGGGGAATTTTTTATAGAGATGCGAAAGTGGGTTGTTTACATTGGTTATTTTTGGTGTGTTATAGTTTTTCTTGGTAAGATAAAATTGTTTTTTTTTTTTTTTTTGTTGAGGAGTGAGCTTTTTTTTATATATATAATCAACTAAATCGAACGAGCCCTAGAGTTTTCTCGGATATGTAATTAGCTTCATATCGCCACGCCCGATTACACACCCCTCCCAATTTAATTCCCGAACGCTCGGACGTCACCTTTGAGAATTAACTAAGCCCGTGAAATCTCCTACCCTTAAAATATGTATTATTACAAATAAATTCGACTAATTTGTTAGTCGTGGCTTAATTAAAAAATGAGGAATTCGCTATTTCAAAAAACCGTCTTGAAAACTTTTATTCTTTTACAGTGTCTTCCGAGTCTTAAATCTTAATCCTTAATTTTCGTAAAAATCTTTAGTTTAAAATCTTTAGTAAAAATCTTTGGTTTAAATAGTTTTGGAAATATAAAAATTGTGTATTTTAAATATGGGATCATGGGATTTAAACAGCAGAGAATTAAATTCCTAGGTTTGAACTAAGGGTGGAGAATGGTGTAAGGGGGAGTTAAATTACAGGGGGTTACAATAAATCACATCGGGATGTTGCATTTAAATATGATGGGCCCCCTTGGTAGTAACCCTGACCCACAGTTTCTGGCATGACAAACCCCCCTCCCTCCTTGTTGCATCCCTTAATCATTTTCCTCAACGAAAGTAAACTGGACTGTAGGGCGACTGTTACTTCGAATGGAATAAAATTGCAAGGCGAAGCCGCCCTTTTAGGCGAACGACCCTTCGAAAAAGTGCAGACGAACTCCTCCCGTTCATTATTTCGGGATTCGGGAACAGCTGCCAATGGTCCAGCTGGTATTTAGAGGGAGAGAAAAGAGCTCACATCATTTTGATCCCTTTAAATATTTTCTCATGGATTTCCGTGTCGTGTGCACTGCATTAGGACTATCGATTTTTTCTGGTTCAAAATTGTAATGATAGTGTAAAATTGTATCGTGAGTAATAAGAGTTAATAAGCCCTTAAAATTGTAGTCGATATTAATTATAAATATGGATTCTTCCAACGATTTAAAAATAATACACATTGAATCTGTTAGTTGTTAACCGCTTCTTCCTTCTGCAATATTTTCATCCACTTTTGGATAAAAATTTGACACTCGGATTTAATGTGATATTAAAACCATTAAAAATCGCGTAGAATCTTTTGCACCAATGAATTAAAATAAGCTTTAAACCGTTTAAAGTTGTATAATTTGAAGCGAATTTTGACTCAATAATAAATGAAAATAAACAAATGATATATGTTTCACTGAAGCTGAAGCTAAACTTGAACTTGAAAGCATTAATTAAGTTTAAATTTTAAATAAATTCATGTCTGAATAACAATTGCATTATTTAATAATCATTATATTCGAGAATATTTAATCAATTAAAGTACCATTCGCTGAATAATGGCAATAAATTCGTTAGAAATTATAATTCTCAAACTTAATGAAATTGAAACTGAATAACACAAAACTCGCTCATTGATGGCTCTTCACAAATAAGTCTATGCAACTTTTTATCAGCGTAATGTAGAAATAATAATATAATTAATAATAATAATTCATAAGGACAATCAAATATAAAATTATATAATTGTAAAGTAAAATCCTTAAAAACCAAACACTACTTTCCTTATAAAAAGCGAAACAAGTCTTAGTCCAAATGGAGAAGAAATTACTCATTCAGATTTAGAGATAAACTTCTCATTTTTCAGTGTAATTATTAACCATCTCCAAACAATGAGCTTTTTTCTCTGAAATAATTGAATAACTAAATGAAAAACAGTGAAGAAGTGAGTCTTGAAGTTTCATAAACGTAAAATGAATATCAATGTTTATTTTTCTCATGAAGATGACTCTTTTTGATCAGAAATATTGAGGTGTCAAAAGCAGCATGTGATCCCATATGTCCCTCTTGCGTCATAGGGTGGAGGACTGGAAGATGAGGGTGGCAGGATAAGGGGTAGGGGCTTCTTGATTATGCGAATAGCTACAGACAATAGAACCCCCGTCAGCTGCTCCCCCGGGCCCTGGATACCCCAATTTGGGGTGTATACCCTCTGCCGCGCGAAATAAGCAATAAGTTACGGTGGGACCACCGACCCCCAATAGGTGCGCATGGGGTGAGGACCAATATCGCATCTGAGAGTCAACGTAATGCTCAGTCGTCATTGTGAGGTGCATCCTATTGCTTCGCTCGTCCACTACACTTTTCCATCCCCATCTCCTGGACCATTCCGTTTAAACTGCTCCCAAGTGAAACATCATTACAATTTTCGCGCTCGTGTTACACTTATCTTGCCTTCGTTCTATATTCACATGAATGAGTGTCGCTCAAATATTCGTGGAATTTAAAATTCATTTGAAAGTTTTATCGTGGGTGGTAAAACCTAGCTTTAAAAAGTGTTCGTGATGAGGTTTTTTTTTTAAAAAGGAGGTTTAAAATGAATTTTGTGATTCGGTATTTCCTATTTTATATGCCATACGAGAAATTCTTATAATTTTTAAACAGAAATTTTTAGATTGAATACTTTATTGTACTAAAATATAAAAGAATAATGCTTGAAGAATTATTTTTGGTGTATTTTATTTTCAGATATCGTATATTTGGTGATGGGAAGTGTCATTCTTCAGGGTTGTATCAAGTAATTAAGTTTGATTAAAAATAATTAATAATTAAGCATCGCAAGTTGTATAAGTAGTTTTTTAATGTGAAGTGATACTCAACTGTAAGCAATTTTCGTATTTATTAGTGCGGTAATGATTTTTGTAAATCGACTTCGAGAGTTTGGCTATAAGTTTGTAAGGAAATGAAGAAAATGTTGACTCGTGCCAATGGAAATGCAAACCGGAATTTAGAAGAGATCGGATGTCGACGTGGGAAAAAAAACAGACGCGTGAGTCTATGCTCCTTGCGTTCACTGCGGGCTTCCATGTGCCAAAAATTCAAAATTCATAAGGCACGCGGTGAATGCCAAGAGCGGGCCAAATACAGCGAATTTTGGCAGTAACAACATCCGTATCTTCGAGGGATTGCATGATAAGGATTATCCCAAAACCAGGATTTTAAATCAAGTGTTTAGATCCTTTTTCGATCAAGAAAGGTCATTTACTTTATTGTAGTGTATTTTGAAATCTCATTAACTTTATTACAATTCCCTAATTATAACGTTTTAGAATGGGTTATAAATATTAAAGTCTCCTTAGAAATTTACATTAATTATATCATGAACTCTGTAATGTAACTACGCATATGAAACTTAATATATAACTTAATATAACGACTTGAAAAGGTTGAAATTTAAATTTGATTCAGGTAGTTTATGTTTTAGTTAATTATAGCTTTAGTTAGTATTACATCTCTATACGCAATCTGTACATTTTATGGTATTTTATTAATAGGTTTTTAGAAAGACCTGCAGAGTGATTCTTAACCTTTGATAAAACTTGAAAAATGTGGGGAAGTTTTGTTCAAAACGAAAAAGTTGTTAAAAATTATCAGTAGAATCTGTGAAGAATGACACTTCTTTTAGTAAAACTATATTTCGATATCTCTATATTAACTTTATACCTGTCTACAGATCATCTAATTTTTACTTTTACATTTCAACATTATGCTTCAATTTTTCAGTTCATCCACATCTTCAAAACAGAAACCGACTTCAACCTTCTAAAAAGGCTTCTCTTTCATTTCTCTTGTGAAGTTCAAACAAAAGTGAAATATGAATTAAGCAAAAGTCGGTCAAAGAAAGAACTGCACAATTCATTTCACTCCAGTTATCAACGTGTCGAAGAAAACTGAATCACTGAACTTCAAGTCCTTTCCGAAAATTTACTCAGTTTTTAAATGAATGCTAAAAAGTTTACTGAATTGAATCAAAAAGTTATTTACGTATAAATCAATGAAGTACTACTGAATAATCAGTCACATTCACTGATTAATTAATGTTTAATGAATTTAATGATAGAATCTAATATTTGGAATTATGCGAAAGCACAAATCGTAGACTTTTCCATATAAATCAATTCTATAATCATGTACAAGGGAGAGCCCATGTGTAGAGTATAATGCTTGAAAGGCGGTAATTTGCAGTTGACAAGCGACAAGGGCAATATCGATTAAAAGAGATCGTCATCAATGTCTGTTTTTGTCGACATCCTATTGTGATAATTGATATAGTTCAATCTGGATAAATTAATTAAAACTACTACTGATGTAGTTTTTTCGCCTATTTTCCAATCAATCTGCAACATTATTTAAACTTGATTGACATACTATGTTGGACAGGCAAATTCGATTTAAATTGCAGTAAATTCTCAATTGTAATCACGGGATTTTTTAAAGATTAGGTACTACGGAAATCTGTCAATAATCAATAATGTACAATAATGAACTGAGTCACTCAGCACTAAACTGAATATGTTTACATTTTATATAAAAGAGTAAATTAATTCTTAAAAGTAATTAAATAAAAGTAATTAAAAAATCAACTCATTGAATGATTTATCAATCTATGCTGTCAGTATGTCATGTGCTAAAGAAGTTTTAATCAATATTGCTTTAAATATTGCTTTAAATATCGACCTGGCTTACAAGAATATTGTCTATTCGCTTTTATAAGTTGTGTTTCATTTATATGTTTGATGATTTATTCAACTTTGTGTAAAAAATTAGTACAGTAGCAAAATTCTGAGCTGATTGAATACAGATTGTTTCCACACAAGGTTTAATATAGTTTATCTATTTCCTCGAAAAACTTAATCGTTTCTTTTCAACAACTTCAGTCTGTAATATATACTTTTACTACTTTATTAGTTGGAACAAATAATTTTCTTGTTGGTAGTGCTACGCGGTTTGTTTTTAGTATGTAATAACGTGGTTTGTAACGCCAACAAGAAAAATGGTTGTACCAACCGCAATAAACCAGCGGTGCATATATCACTAGCAATACTTGGACCTACTGCCTATTTTTCAGTCACACGTACAGTTTTCCCTATAAAAAACACAAATTCACAAGACTCGCCCATAAAATCTTACAATATAAATCAGGGATCCAGTCAGAACTCTCGTTTCATTCCCTTGCTCCCTATTTATGCAAAAAAATATCTTAAATATCCTATAAATCTTGAAATAGAATACCAAAGTCACATAAAAAATGTTTCCCTATCAGTGACGAAATAGGAAATAAACTTTCGTTCAGATCCCTGATTTAAATATTCAGGTGAAAAGAGAGCCTATCTAGGTCCCAAAGAGAGAAACAAAGTCTGGTAGTGCCCATGTTCTCGTAATCGTGAAAAGTTTAAACTTTGCTTAGATAAGGGAAGGAAGTAGAGAGGGAGGAACGTCGTTCACTTGGTGTTTTAGTTGATAGTAGTGTTTGAAACTTAAAGTCAGGATCCCTGTAATGGAAATTGAGGAAATCCCCGGGCATCCACGAAACGGGGGCTTGTATCGACCGTACTGAAAGGACAGGGGGACGTGAGTTGAGGGGTAGAGAGGCTGAGAGGTTTAGGGGATGGTAGAGGTCGGAGGTTTAAGGGTGGACGTCCGTTGCCAGGCAACCTTTCCCGCTCCCAACTTGCA
Organism: Synergus gifuensis; assembly: GCA_904066015.1. NCBI lineage: Eukaryota > Metazoa > Arthropoda > Insecta > Hymenoptera > Cynipidae > Synergus > Synergus gifuensis. The sequence continues at coordinate 5,470,676 of CAJFCO010000030.1, forward strand.
GCATCCACTGCGCCCTGGTCCACCACCATCAAGCAGCACCAGCAACAGCAAGCCACCTCCACCTTCGAGGCACTCTACACGCCCTTCTCCATTATTCAAGCCCGATGCTCAACCACTGTCCCTTTTTTCGCCAGCTTCCACGACGAACTGCGACATGTCCTTTCTGATCCTGAGAGAATCCTTTCCACATATGTATTCTCATTGACGAAACCAACATCATCCACATCAACAACTCGTGCTTACAAGTTGTTTGAAATGAGCAGGAAGGTGTGCATAATGCAAGCACACCTTACAGAAAAGAATTCACTTTTTGACTCTTGAGTGAGCGGAAAATCGTAAGAACTGTCTACAATCTGCGGTTGAGGACACTCGAGAATTCCAGCTCTTTCATGTGTATAACTTATTCGTTAATGATGGGGTTGTCTACTTTAAAGAGTTGGAATATTTAGTTCATGCTTTCAGTTTAAAAGAGCTTGGAATGTATAAAAAGAAACAGAGTAAGAAGAAAATTGTTATTCTGGGGTTATCAAAAAGAATTAAAGCATAAAGAAATAAAGTGGAAAATATGTAGTTCTTTTCTCCAGGCAATCCTTTTTATTTGATAAGATTCTTTATTTAGGACGATCCTAATTTAAAATTTCATTTTTTCATCCAATTACTCAAATCGACTGATGCTTTATCTCCCCAAGTGGAAAAGGTAAGTATTGGCCAGACTGAAATTTTAAAGAAAAATAAGTGGTACAAGTAGATATAAGATGCGGCATTTTAGTTGTAAGCTTTATTTAAGAATCTCAAATTCGGTTTGCGAAATTAATTAGTCGAGAGTCCGCATCAAACATGTTGAGAATCAAAATAATGTTTAAAGGTTTCTTTTGTTGAAGACATTCCTTTTAAAGTAACGCTGGTGTTGAAGGAAAGAAAGAAAAAGAAGTACACCTCATTTTTGTTATTGTGTCAGATTCTTCAGTCACAGCAGGCAATTTAGGGGTAGCATGGGCTCAACAAAGAAATTCAGATGAAGGTCACTTTGCTAAGGGGGTATAGTGCCGTCGAAGGACCTAGAAGGGTGGAAGGAGAAAGGGTAACATGATGCAAGAGAATTAAAAGGGATGAACAGGTGCTTTGAAAGCTCGCGTCAACTAGATCACAAGGCAAAGCTCAAATACACCTACACAATTTACACTTCACACCAACGTACAATATTTGCTCTTCTTTCTTTGTTCCTGATCCAAACAAGTGATTATCATGCTTATAAAGGAGCGAAAGTTGAACCTGAACTGAATTTTTTATCAGGGTTGCGATTCTACTCACAGAATTTTTATCTTCAGAATAAATTTTTATCTTCTGGAAGCAGAATTTTATGGAATTTATCTCTGCGGAGTATTTAAAAAGATAAGATAGATAATCATTAATTCAAAAATTTTATTCGTAATGTAGAATTGTTTCAATACTTATAATTTAGTTTATTAGAATAGGAACGTGGGCTTTGAAATAATTTGTGTTTTACCTAAATTACAGATTAATAAGGGATTTAGTGTACTTACGGCAACAATAGTAATAATTACTTTAGTCTAAACTCTCTCTCACGCACCGAGGATTATATTATTCAAACCACATTTCCAATTACCATTGCTCATTTCGATAACCAGTCATCCAAACACCCCTTTATGCCAAATCCGTCACGCTCATAAATTCACCAATAAAATAATCTCTCATATATTAGGATTATTCCATTAAACTCGGTTCTAATGCTAGTCTTTAAGGTATACAATCCATAATTCTAAATAGTAGTGATTTGGTTCAAATATTATGCAATTTTTTAAGACAGCAACTCTCAACAAGAGTTTCAAGTTTCAGCAACAGTTTCAAGTTAAATTCTTGAAAATATATTATTCAATAATAACAAAAAAATGTCGAGAAATATATTAATTAAATATATTAATTAAAAGAAGAGATTTCAAATAAAGGTTGAAAGTGCAAATGAAAATTTGAAATTTGGATAAAAAATTGTAATGCAAATAAGAAAGGGGTACAAAAATAAAAGGGGGAAAAAGAGCCCTTATAGTGATTTCCAGTAAATCTCATTAAAATCTCGTTTCATAGAATATTTCCTCGCTTCTACTCGATTTCTAAAGCCCGAGCTTTCCTACACCTCGCAGATCTTTGCTGAACAAGTTTTCCTCTTCCCTCTTTTCACCTCCTCCGTTATCGTGTCGCAAATTACGCAAATTATTGGCATAACCATGTTTCCTCCTCCGGTCCCCGCACTGCATTCCGTAACCGGGAAAAGCCTGCTATTTCAATTGCTCACTTGCTGAGTAACACGCACCCTCAGATAACAAGCGCAAAAATTTATGGGGTGTATCTCTGTGACAGTAACAGAAAGAGAAAATGGTGAAAATTTTAACAAGACAGGTCAAAAATGAGAAGGAAAGGAGACGATAAAGAGAAAAAAGGTCAGAAATCGAATATATTGAATATATTGAAACGATAATATTGAAGGAGTCAGAAGAAGCAAAAAAATGAAACTTATCCTCCATAAAAGATATTAAGTAAAAGTACGAGAGGATAATAAATTGATAATGCAGATATTATGTAGAAAGGAGAAAAATGATCCAGAAGAATATTTAGAAAGAAAAGATAAAAAAAGTGAATAGGCGAAAATATCCAGAAGGTACGTCACATAAAAAAAAAGAAATACAGAGATATAAATAGAGTAGAGAAATGATGTCAAAATGTTGAAAGAAAAATTAGAGCAACTGAACATTAGGGAAGAAACTGCGAATAATTTTTAAAAGTATGTGGAAGAGTAAAAGATTGAGAACGGTAAAAAAAAGTCTACAATAGCGAAAAAAATGAAACGAAAAACTACAGGGAGGGAGAAAAAAGACGAAGAAATACGAAAGTACGAGAAGAGGTGAAAAAACAAATTGTAACACAAAAAAAAATGTTTACAATGAAAAAAGGATAGAAAGACAAAATTTCCTGGGAAGAAAGAAATTAGTGAGAAAGTAAATATCAAAATTGAGGAAAATACTGAGGAAGACAGAAAAGTAGTTTCACAGAAGTAAAGATAGAAAAGGACAAAGATGCTGAGAGAGAAAAAGAAAAGTGAGAAGGAAGTGAAGATGGAGAGAAATGAGAGTTCTGAAGAAGAAAAAAATAGGGATAAAGAAGGAAAGATGGAAGGAAATGAGGGTAGTGAGAGAGATGAAAAGAGTGGAGAGAAGAAAAGATTGAGGGAGATGAAAAAAGTCAAAGAGAGAGAAGAGAGATGAAAAAAGGAGAGTGGAGGAGGAGAGAAAACGGGAGAGACCAAGCATCGGCGGGGGATGAATGCTATGGTTGTAAAAGGGGGTGGTAGGGGGAAATAGGGGTGAATCCAGCGAGAAAGAACGCGAGAGAGTCACGTGGGAAAGGGGAAAAGCCGAGATACAGTGGAGATCAATACGGGGTCGCTAGGCAACGAGCCTCCGGCGAGAACGGTCCGGGTAGACAGGGTGCCGCCACCGGCCCAATGCCACCCACAAACCCCTTGCCACCCTTGCCACCCTTGCCTATATATGTACCATGCCAGCCTCCTCTCTCTATCTGGCTCGTATCGGTCTCTACTCTCCCGGCGTTGGGTTATTTGCACTCATAGCCATGCGACGTACAAATGTTTAAGTGTCTTCACCCAAAACGGTACTCAGCACTGCAACCAACGATGTTTCGTTAGCACCTACTTTCAAAGCCAACCGAATAAATTATCAAGACTTTGGCCTCAGTTGCACCACCGAGTTGTACATAATATAGATTCTGAATCATTCACCTGACATGGTTTCCAGTTATAACGAATTCACCTCTTTGAAGCCTTGCTGCTTAAACCTTTTTTTATCATCAAATCGAAATTTATCTCCCAGATTGTATAACAAATAAATTTCACTGTTATTTTAAAAATGTCACTATTATTTTGAAAATTTCACTGTTGCTTTTTATTTTCAAAGAAGTCTCCTCAAAATGTATGCGGGGGAGGGGGTTATTCATTTTCTAGTTACGCCACTGTTTTTATAATGCAAAATATACATTTATTTTTTGAAGAAAATCTAGAGAAAAGTATATTCACGATTGTAGAATGAAGGTTTGTTATTTAAATTGTGATTTTGTGTAATAGACAGATCTTGAGATATATTCTGTCATCCTGAAGGTGAAAATCTGATATTTCAATTTATTTAATCCAAAACCAAGAATCAAATTTTCAAAGAATGATTAAGTTTAAAATGATTAAACTTGCAGCATCTCATATTTTCTTGAAAACTTTCTGTCTAGGAATAGTTAATCGATAATAATTTCATCAGTCCTCTCTCCCTTTACCTTAAATTTTAAATACTTTGGAGTAAGTTTTTTTTTTTTTTGAAAAATACATTTGAAGGGGTGGTTTTTTTGGGAAAAGACACTTGGGGGTGCAATCCATTGGACCCCATATAGTGATTTAAGTCTCTTTTAGAAATCCTCCCTTCTAAGCGTGGGAAGTATTGATCTTCAAGCCAACAGCTTCAATAATACTGAATTGCAAAACTGTATTTCTTATACACATCTCATGAAATTCATAAAAATATGGAGTATCATAAGTTATGAAGACATTGTTTTCATTGGATTCTCTCCATCATTTTGTCCCTCGAGACCTCTTTCTGCAGATCTATACACGAGAAAGGAAAGGAGCCCCAAGGGCGCAGGTCTAGTCTACATTCAGAGCACAGTTTCCCATCAAAAGGACTCTGAAGACCATAATAAATTATTGAACTCTGCTCTTCTCCGAGCTACAAAATTAAATTTGAAAGAATCCACATTCTTTATTCTCTCAAATTAGTTTCATAAGCAGTGTATAAATTCAGTTTATAATTAAATATATAGAATTACCAAACTTCGGAACATATTTTCCCTAGAATTTCCCTTTTTGAATTATCTTTAGAACCTAAATCAGATCTTTACATAATTTCACGAGGTTTAGGCCAGTGTTCGAAATTAGGTGATTCTACGGTAGTAACTAATTCACTGAGATAATTGGCAGAGCATCGCAACGCCTCTCATTATCCAGTGTTCCTCTGGTTGAGTGGTTGGTAGCCACATGGCGATAACAAAGTTTGTAGAGTGACCAGTAGTAGAAAGCACCCCACGTCTTTCACTCGTTTTATAAACTGGACAAGTGTACGTCAGCCTCACCTTCACTTCCTCTTTCGTCATTGGAATCAACCAGAGCTGTTTACAAGGAAAATCAAAATGTTATCCCTTCATGGATTGAAATTTAATCTCGTCTTGTTTGTCTATTTTTTCATTCAAATTTCCACTCACGTAGGGCATTGTATCGAAGAGAACTTTAGGCAAGGCTTCGTCGAGCTTCATTGTGTTCATATTGAAACGAGCTCCATCCAAAAACAAGCCATGTACGTATATTCCATCTGAGGGTGGTTTCGCAAAAGTCGTTTCTTTCAGGGGCATGAAATCATAAATCAACAAATCTATCGGTATGGAATATTTTCTTGCGTAATTTTGTCGTGCTCCAGTCAAAAATGCCTGAGTGAAGTAAAAACCGGAAATCCAAAAAGAAGTTGGTGGTCCATCCTTGTACCAATCCTTAATTCATAAAATTAGACAAAGTTTATTTTCAAAGACTGGTTTTTAATTCTAGATATATCTAAAATTAAAAACCAATTTTCAAGAACCTGTAGGAAGTTCAGCCTACGAAGAAAGTCTTGAATATAACTCCCGAGAGGCTTTAAAGAAGGGTAAGAATCCTTCCTCCATAATGTTGGAATTCTTCCTGTGATCATCGATGTACATACTTCCTCCAGATCAGAATTCATTATAACAAGACCTAAAAACACATATGTGTTAAAAAATGTAAAAATATATTAATTTTTATCTGGACTCTGTCTTTAAACCTTTTATAGCTTTTTGCAAATCAATAAGAGATCTTCTTATAGTCTGCAAAAGTTTATTGAATCTTCCCATTTCCTGTACGAGGACTGTATTCATACTCTGCTCATACGAAGTTGGATATTTTGCTAGAGCTTCCAGAAGATTGTAGTCCTTTGGCAGTTTCGAAAGAATATCTGCTGATATTCCAAAAACGACTTCATCTGGTGATCTGCTACCCTCAACATCTTCAGCGCCAGTATCCTATATTTAAAATTTTATTTATTTAATAAAATTTACTTTTATTTAATATTTTCCAAAAATATGTTGTAATTGTTTTAGGTTTCTCCTAGTTTATATTTTGATTACAACAAACCTGCGTGAGTAAAATGGACGTCATCATCAATTCAGTTTCCTGCTGATCCTTGATAATATCAGCATTTTCATTCATTCCGAACACCCCAGGACCAGTTATCATAGGCAGAGACTTGATATACTCTAAAAACTGTGCATATTCTGTCACTTGGGGCACGTAGTAAATTCCACTTTCATCAAAGGGGTACTCATTAACGGTAATCACGTCCTCGTTATAAAATTTAGTCAGAATCGTATTTAAAGTCCGTCGGTCCCATTCATCGGTTACACGACCACCATAATTGCATTCACCTTCACAAATTAAAATAAAATTAATTTATCCGGTTTAAAGCTTTCGCTTTGATGTCACAAAATCAGTCTGTATTTATCCAACCTGTGAGATACTTTAGCGCAACGAATTGAACATCCTCGTATTGATCCAAAAAGATTTTTAATTGAAGTACGCTAATTCGTAAATCGGTCTCATTAAATTCATAGGGGTTATTCCAACCAAGAGGACCAAACTTTCGGCGCTCTTGTATAATCGCGTGGAAGAAACAAAGAGAGAAGATCAATTTCTTGAAGTATTGAGGCTGCTTTGATTTCTCGAAGAATTCCGCGTCGCATATAGGATCCTGTCATTTAAAAATATTATAAGTAATATAATATTCAATAATATAATATTCTAGTAATATAATATGAAATATTTCAATTGTTCTTTCGTTTCAAAAATATATAACCTGGAGGAAAGATCGGATGATGTTTGCTTTCAAACCCTTGGGAGGTTCGTTTGTCATCTTGACTCCATTTTGTAGGACACTAACGGGGAAATGTTCAGCAGGGTAACTAGTTAGCCAAAGTCGAAAGTCTGGATGAACAGTTTCAGGAGTGAAGTTTTCACAAATCTAAAGATAGTTAATGCAATTAGGACATTTGTAAACACTGATTATTCGGAATAGAGATTGAATATACCTTTTCTAAGGTTCCCATCCAACTTTTAGCCAAGTGACAATTTTGCAGTACCACCCAAGTTCCATTCTTTATTCCTTCGTCGATGATCCTTTCAGCGATTGGACCTTGGCCTTGGCCCAAGGACAAAGAGAAGAGCCTACTAGCACCAAATCCTTGATCATCGGCAAACTTCAACAAAATAGCAGTGGGGTCCGCGCCCGGGGTGAGAACAAAAATGAGAGGAATACTGCAGAAGGAGTCAGCATACGAAGCAGCCAAATCGAAGGGTGGAGATTCAATAAATTGCTTCCCCATTTCAGCTGTAAATTACGATCTACCATTAAAATAGTAAAAACCCAGTATGCCTTCAGCATTTCCTCTTCCACTCCCATCCCCTTAACTCCTAAGGCTCCATTCTTTTTCTGTAATCCGGAAGGCGAAAAAGTTGACGGGAAAAGATGGGACCTCTTACATCTTCTTGCTAGGGACCATCACACTGTGTGACTAATGATCTTGCCTTTCCGGGTATTCGGCAATTAATTATAAGTTTGAGAAAGCTCAGATAATGAGAAAACCACTATCACCTTATTCTTATCATGGAATCAAAAAAAGTTAATGAAACATTCATTTAGAAAAATGGATTTTTTTTCGGTATCAGAGAAATGGAAAAGTAATACATATTTGTACCTTCTACAAAGTTTCGAATTGCAGATACTACTTTGTCAGGTCGCATGCACCGGATGATGAGTATTTTTTCAAATAGGCTTATTTTATCAAAAGGTGCTGGAAACGTCAAAGTCTGAGGCTCCTTATGGTCAAAGATGTCCCTCCATCCGTTAATATTTCGAGTGAGAGCTTCTTTGATTTTCTGGAAATTAAAAGATCAGAACTACTACTTACCAATCCCTAGAATTTTTAAACTTTTTTTTCTACTAATCATCAACGAACCGTAAATCCTGGAATATCATTAAGACGACACAACTCATCCCAAGCCTTAGCGGGAAGCCACTCGGTGGGATTAGGATAAGGGTTCTCTAAACCGACACCACCAGTTAAAAAGAACATCCACTGAACCATGGACATTTTTCCTTGCTTGTTGAGCAGATTTACAGTCAAAAGTAGGGAGAAGAGCAACTTATCCTTCTCAAAGAGAGAACGACATATGTTTACGTACAAGGAGTACGTAAAGGATTTTGTTAAATCCTTCAGTCGTTGCTCTATACTTTCCACTGGAGGTGTATTGTCGATAGTGCTCTTGAAGAGATTCACGAACCAAACCAGAGAATACTGGTACATCGGATCGATATTTGCCAATACGGCTGTAAAGAAAATTTCAAGATAATAAGCATCATGGTAAAGTAAGCTTCAACTCCTTTGATCTAAAGAAATAATATTAGTTCCAACTCACCGATTGTGAAAAAAAGAACTGTACTGTAAACAGCAATTGGAGTATATTGTAGTCTTGCCGCATCGATCGACTTCTCCGTTACTTCCGCAGCAGTTTGTTTAGCTTCAATTTCATTCGAGAGCGCTTTTGATGAACTTAAAATGGAAACTGCTGTTTGATCTTCCAAGATATTCTCATCAGACGCTGATAAGACCTCCAGAATTTTATCCTCGATCTCCTTCAACATTCTTAAATTATAATTATAATTAATTATAACGCGGCCGAGATTCTGGGTTGGTGAGAAAAGTAGTTAGGAAAAGGGTATTTAAGACAAGGGTATATGAGATAAGGGTATATGAGAATTTTTGTATTGCAAGAATTTTCAATAACACTTGCTTTTTATTGTCTGCTCCTTGGACAATTAGTTGATTTTTTTCAGCCTCAAGGTCAGGTCTTTCCTTTGCTACGACAATTCCGAGAAGCTGATCTTCTAAACCAACTGGTGTAATCATGAAATTCAAGAGAGTCACCTTGACTGCAACCTCTGGTAAATAATGAGGATTTCGTAGCTTTGTTGTAATGTAAAGCCTAAAAAAATTAATTCAATTTACTGATTTTCAACTCAACATTTAAATTTTATTAATTTATCGAACGACTGCGAACCTGAATTTGTCATTATATTCGACAATGGAGTCGCCCAGCTTAATGCAGAGTGTTCCACTGGCCTTGAACGTTTGCTTCAATAAGAGAGGTTCAAGAGCTGCATCCAGTTCTTGCCCAACATTTTCAAGAAGGACAGGCTGGCCAAATTGAACAGCATTCTCCAAAATTCTCATATAATCCGACTGTGTGAGTCTGACCACATGAATATTCGAAGCCTTTTCCATATTCTTCACCCACTTGTTGGCTTGACCCTGAGGATCAATCATCAGCGGCCATCGTCTCGAATTAGTAACAATGATACCATTATCAATCGAAAACAAATCACAGGGCAGTCCAAAAATATTCCAAGATCGTATTAATACAGGATTGCCAAGAATTTGTGTCAGTTGATAATCTTGGGTGCAGTAAACGTCTAAGTTGATGCACATCGAGATCCAATTTTCAATTTGCTTCTGTCTATAGGGCATTGTAAAGACACCAAGGTATGCCACAATACCAGATGCAATTAGAATGTCACCTGTGAGTTGGTAATAACGCTTTCCCAAAATCTTCGCTGATTCTGACCATCTGTTGTATTCTCCACCCAGACCTCCAATCAGTTCTTCTGCTCTTCTGAGTTTTTGCTCACACTCGTCAACTTCGTCAGTCATCGCTTGGTAATCTCGTTTACGTTGAGCCAATATGTCTTCAAGGACAGCTAACCGATCTTGAACTTCTTTCAACTGAGCTCTCTTCACTTCCAGTTGAGCCATTGCTTCGTTGTAAACAGCTTCAGCTTTTGCTAAAGCAACCTTCTTCGGTGCAACAACTCTGGCAACCTTCTCATATTCCGAAATTGCAAAAACCCAACGACAGAGACCTTCACAAGCAGTGGAAGCATTTCTGATCTTGTCAGGATCAAAATTCGGATTTGTTAATATCGAAGTTCTAATCTTGGTGATGATCTTTTCAGGTATATTATCCTTGTCGTAGTTCAATAAAGCATCTAGGAAATGCAAATCACCGAGGATTCGCAGAGAGGGCTTCCAATAGTCCTCAACCATTCTTCCAGCTTCTCCAGGAACTCGATCTGGTTTCACATCCTTTAATATACAAATGGCTTCCATGACTAATTTAACTCCAGCTGGAGGATTCTTCATAGTCTTCACAATTTGAATATCCTGAGGGGTTAAAGTGTTCAAAGCTGCATTTGCTGCATTTAGTATAGGCATCACTTCTTGCAAATCTGCGTCGCATTCAATTCGAATTTCCTCTGCCTCTCCAGCTACCACCTGGAATAATGAATGATTTTTATTAGTTTTAAGAATCCAGAATCTTCATTTTACATAAAGATATATAAAATATAAATCATTACCAATGCTGCCTCCTCGTCTTTCTTCACAACTTGCTCAATTGCAGCAACTTCAGCATTCTCTTTCTCAACACTCTCCAACATTTTCTCAACATCCTTCGCAGCTTCAATCAACTTTGGCTGCAAAGCAACCAAAGTTTCCTGCATCTTCTCAACTTGTTTATGAGTACTATCCAACTTTCCAAGTCCAGCCACATACCTCCTCTTCCCCTCGAGAACCTCCTTTCTCTTCTTCTCCAAAAGATCCTTGAATGTATTAATCAATTCAAGATACGAAGTTGGCGTCACATAACTATACCTCTTAGCTCGAAGAAGGAATTCCTTTGAAAGTTCTTGGGTTGATACATGAAATGCTTGGCACATTTCGATACAAGCATTCCTTTCACTCTCCGGCAATTTAATCTCTCCGAGAAATTTGGTAGCAACGGCCAGTAAAGCATCTTCTGGCCAGGGTTGAAGCCAATCGATAGTGCAGCAGTTAACTAAAGCTGGAAATTTTCTTATTCGAATGCGGAAATTGTCTCCTATTGGTGACATAGCCACGACAATGTGCAGCTGTTCCTTGACGACTTGAATGAAAAAATTGAAAAGGGCTATAGGACTTCCATCAGTTTGGAGAGACTTATCCCTTTGTCTATCAATCTGTCTCATCTGTTCACAGATCTCTGCTTTTTCATCTGCTGCAAAAAGGTTTGGAACTTCTCCTGAGTTTAAGAGATTGCTGATGTCTTCTAGGAAGCCTTCTTCCTGAATCTGCATGTCGGTGAAGAGAAAGACCGTGTGCAATTCACTGGCTGCTGTTTTGCGAAGAATACTCTTCAGATCTTCATGCCATTCAGTTTTTCCATATTGTCTGGAAATTTCCACTTGGAAGAGCTCATAGTCTGATACGTGAGATGCCAATCGGGTTAAGGATTGTCGACCCGATCCGCCAACTCCCACGAGCAAGGCATGACTTCGAGGCTGCATCAAGATCCGACTAATTTTTGAAAGATGCTCTACTGCGAATCTGATAATTGAAAATATTAAAAGATTTGAATAATATTAAAGTAAAGGTCTACAGAAAACAAATTCGCTACCTAAAGAGTACTAAATTCATCGGAGTTTTGGATATGGAATTATATTCGGCTAAGTACTCTTCTACCACAAAGGAAAGGTTGTCTAGATCTTTGACTTCTGTGTACATCTTCTGGTCAGTCAAAGGATCACTAAAGTCGCAATACACCAAGTTCCGTAAGTGAACTTCAGTTACCTAGAATAAATAGGCTAGCTAGAGTTCCGCAGAATCAAGATAAAAGATACATAATTAGGTTTCACAATTACCGAATTATAACCAGTATCAAGAAAGTCGCTGAAGAGTTCATTCATATCTTCATCCATGCGATCTGATAGAGTTCTTCGAATTTGTTCTGCAAGCCAATTGGCGTCACTTTCATCTACCAAACGGTCTCCATAAACGCGCAGGACTTCATGAACCCATAAACGTTTCATCGCCCTCTAAAAGAATTTTCAAATTAATAATAAAAGATATACATTTATGATTATGATGCTCATGTTACTGATTTATAAAAATCAGCTAAAATACGAACCACATTCGATGTTGTCTCGATTCTAGAAAGCAGAACTCCCTGAATAACCCTCGAGAAGTCTCGAAGATTAAACAAGTAATGCGACTTGGCTGGAGTTGGTAAGAGATTCTTTATAATTTCTTTATAAATATCAAGGGTTCCATAAACAATATAGTTCACACAAGATTTAAAGTGATCAGGAAATTCTCTAGACTTGAGATGCCAGTTCATGATCTTGCTGAAAATAGACACCATCACATCATCCTCAAATTCAGAAATGCCTAGCGTGAAGAAGTGTCTCTTGAATCTAGGTGTCACGTCTTTTCCTCCAGAAGGGGGACCCATTGCACAAATTAATTGTACATCAATCAATTTCAGAGAACTCATATCCCTAAGATCAAACCATGACCAGTGATCAAGCCATTGTCTTAATAATTCAATGGGTGGTTGAGCACCATATTCTTCCTTTAATGGCATAGAGAGATCATCAACAAAGACAACCCAATTTTTTCCAGGAGGAGCTCCATAAACTCCTTTTCTTCTTTTATCAAGTTTACTCATTATGATGTCCTGGGTTTGATTTGCTGTTGTCTGGGCTGAGAAAGTCACGAAAAGAGGTTTATAAACTTGAGGATTGTTCTTCTTTAGCAAGAAATCCATTATATAAACTGATTTCCCTGTTCCAGTTGGACCAACAAGAAGAACTGGTTTTTGATTGCAGATGAGCTGCTGGAAGAGATAGAAGTAACGCACAGTTTCAACTGTAGGAATGATTATCTGATTCACTGGAATATCTGGAGGAATTGGTGGAAGATTTTGCAAATCGTCGGTCCACAGTTTCCATTTGCCTTTTCCTTCCTTGATGAACTTGAAATCAAACACGAGACCAACTGAAGGCATCATTGTGATGTAAGGTTTCTTCGGATTGGAAATTTCCTTCAGATGGAAACGTTCTATCATCTCTTCCGGAAATTCACGTTCTGTCAGGGCTTTAAATAAATCACTAAACCATTCTCGATAGGCAGGTAATAAGGTTCCACCCATAGCCCAGATGCAAGAAAAGAAGAATGATCCCTGTTAATAATTGGAAATTAGTTTATCAAATTCAATTTTCATCAAAGTTTTTTTATTGTCAAAGTTTTTCGCACCTCAATCTGAGCCCTGATTTCCAAATCAGAGACGGACTGTAGGTATTTTTCATCCCTGAATTCAACCAAGAAGCAGTCGAGAAGAAGCATCACTGACCGAGTTAAATTCGCATCGGGCATGTATATCATTTCCTGAAATTGTCTTTTTTAGAATTTTAGATTGCAAGAGTAATTCAAGAGTAGAATTTTGTACTCACTTTAGCACCTGATCTTCTGATAAGAGTCAAAAGAGCAGGACAGAATCTGAGAAACATATCCTTGATGTGAAACTTGATATGGTCACTCAATAATTCTGGCAGAGTGTTCATCCAGGATTCTAAAAGAGGAGTCCAACCTAGTGAAACTGGTTCCATATAAATCATCCCACACCTTGAAACTGTCGCTGGTGAAGCAACCTAATCATCAAGAAAAATGATGTAAACTTGAAATTGATAATGAATATAAGACACGTTATCAAACATATCTTGAATACCTCCAAATCCATTGGTTCAAATATCAAATTAGTCGTCGGAGCCAATTGAATTATTTCTCCAGACATCAGACACAGCTTTTTATTATCATCCAGCACAGTGTTCATGTTTTCAATCCAAACTGCGTCAACAGGTCCATCAAAGATAAGCCACTTCCTGTTTTCATTTGTAGAAACTGCAAAAGCCCTATAACTAACCGCCAAAACTCCATCGCTCCATTCATGGGAGGCTGGATCAAAGTTTCCATATAGTTGACCCATGGTAATCGACTTAGGATTAATAACAGTAATTTCAACCTTATGTTCATCCATCAGTTCTCTTTCCTCCAGCAAAGCTAAACAATCAGCCAACATCTTGTAAGCTGATGTCTTTCCAGCAAATGGTAGACCAACTATCATAAACCCATGTCTGACTATCATCATCTCGTAAATTTGTTGTATCTTTTCCAGAAAATAATCCGTGCACTGAATATTAGCATTTGCACAAGCTTCTCTAGTGCAAACATTAATATGAGTGTAATCAGGTTCGGGAAGAACGACTCCAGGGAAAAGATCGGAAGCGATTCCTTGAAAGAGGGGCAAATCTTGATTCAGAAATTTTGGAAGGTTCACATCATTGATACTTCTAAGTAGAAGAATATCTTCAGATTCATTGGGATACTTCAGTTTCAGATTACCAGCCGCAGTCAAGACAGATTTAACAGCTCTCATCCCATAATCATAATGACACTGACTACTCAACTGCTCTGAGCAGAGTTTATAAGCAGTCACAATCTTTACAGCTAAAGATCTTCCAGTGTAAAACCCAAAAGAGTAAAGGATATTTTCAGAGATGAGGGCATAATCAGGTACCATCATCGCTACTGATCTAAAAAGTGCTTTTAAGTTGTCGGGCAATTCGGATCTTCCAGCATATCCTGGATTCATAGTGATGAAGACTGCACAAGAGGGGTCGAGAACAATTTCAGTGCCCTCAAAGAGCAATTTTTCAGCTCCGGAATTTATGCCTCGTTGAATTGTGAGGATTTGTTGAGCTACAACTGAGAGTACTTCCAGGTCTATTCTGTTGAATTCATCAAAACAGGACCAGGCGCCACACGATGCTAAACCTTTGAAGAACTTTCCCAGAGCGATGTAGTCTAGACCGTCTGAACAATTGAAGACGACACATTGCTTCGCCATAGCTTTTGCAAGATCTTTAGTCGTTTCGGTTTTTCCTGTTCCAGCTGGTCCTTCTGGAGCTCCACCCAGGTGAAGACTTAGGGCTCCAAATAAGGTGCGATAACAACGATCTGTTAGGGGAGTTATCACCAGCCTTCCTGTATTACCTAAGTACTCGTATCCATATCGTAGGAAGGAGTTGATCATGTAAGTAAACATGTTCTCTTGCTAAAGTAATTAATTCGTATTAGTAGAGATTGCTCAATTTATTTATAAGTAAGAGAATAGAATAGAACTAATAGAATTAACAGAGCTAATAATAGTAATTTATCAAACCTGCCAGTAGTATCTGAGTTGACAAAGCCACTTGAAGTCATTATTTCTCGTAACATCCTCTTTTACAAGATCTGTTAGTACATCCTTTCCATGAACATCCAGAGTCACTAAAGCCTCTATCAATAAAAAGCATATTAAATAAACATTCTTAAAGAGATAATTTACTTTGATGGAGTTCAATTACCTAAAGTAATCCGATTTTGTTTAGACAGTTTCCCTCTGATGATCAGAATAATGTCATTCAGTTCCTTTTGACTCTGATCTAGGTATCTCCGCAGAGCCCCAGCAGGATCATCTTCGCTCATCATCATAGCTTCTTCAATTTGCTGAGTCCAATACAATTGATTAACACAGAGTACAGTTTGTCCTGGCCATTCTAGAACCCAAGAAGTTCTTTCTTTTGTTGGGTAAGCTTGGATGGCCAAGAAAACTTTTTGACGAATGCTCTTTCGCATATCGGTTTCCAATTCCACGAGCCATTTTTCAACCTGGCCCCTTGCAGCTGCTGTCGATATCACATCAACTAACTCGACAACTTCACCTTCAGCAGACTTCATAGCATGCACCATCAAGTCATCATCGAAAGTTAGCTTCGCTATTCCCTCGAAGCACTTCTTCAGGTGTGGTTGCACTCTGAAAATCGGGGATTAGTAGTTCAATCTCAGGAAATTGGACATTCGGAAGCTGTAAAGTAAAATCTTTACCGAGTTGGGTCTTTTGTTTCAGATAAAATTTCAAGCAACTCATCATTAGAGAGGAAGAAGAACCTCGGGAAGAAGAGTCTCTTCTTCTCCAAGTACTCATTCAACCCTTTCTGTATCAATTCCAACAAGCCGAAACTCTTCTTCAGTCTTTCCAACATCTTGTCTATTTCTACCACAGACAGCACTCTTGGATCGGCCTGGACAGTTTTCATAATATCTCGCCAAGTTTTATCAACAGCACTGAACCTTCGACCTTCTTCTGGCATTTGTTGCTGGATATCAGGTGAAGAAAAAATTGGTTCCAAATACATCCACGTACCTTGAACCAACAACCACTGATCTAAAATGTCTTGAAGCAAATACAACTTCTTCTCCCACTTTCTGAAAAGAGATAGTTTCATAAGGTACACAAATATATGTTACAATTCTTATTTAATTGCTATTTAATTCGTACAATATTTGGGCTTCGAATGGTTTGATGTAGGCAGAGTTCTTCATAGTAACAGCTTTAGTGATGTGATCATCAAGCAAGACTTGAATGTCATCAACTCCAGCGACAACATAAGTTCCAGTATCTTTGTAAGGATTCACAGTGAAAGCCATATCCACCCAATCCTTATGCATCTTATCTATACTTTTCTCTAAAGTGCTTTCTTTACTAGCACCTTCTGAAATACTTTCGAATTGATCTACATACTGATCAAGATTCATATTCAAAACCTTTCCAAGAGTCAGATCAGCATCAACTTTGATTGGAAAACCAACGATTTCCGAAATTTGCTCCCAGTGTCGTTTCTTCATTCCCGGATTACCCAAAGTCATCACCACTGGCATATGGTCTCTAAAATCCTCTATCTTCTCCCTTACAGTCTGAGCAAGTTTCTTAGATTCCGTTTCCTGAATCGTTTTTTCTAATTTGAAGAGAGTTCTGAAAAAATAATTTATATTATTAGATATTCGATATTATTAGATTTAATTAACACATGTTAATTAAAATCAACCTGTAAGCCACAGATGCATCATTATCTATGTCTTCTGGATTAAAAATTCCAATTCGAGAATTTATCCACTTCTCATGTTTCATCAAGAAATCACAACCAGCATCAAACAATTTTTTAAAAGGCACTAAACGATCTGCTATTTTCTTTCGCATCGGGTACTGGGTCGTTTCCCACCTAAAGGCCACTTCTTCTTCATTAAATTTGTCTATTTTCTCCATAGCGATGATCAACTTGTCTTCCAAAGTCTGTGCCTTTTTTTGATAATGCATTATCTCCTCCATGTCGCCCCAGTGTTGAATTTCTTCCACTTGTTTTGCATAGAATTCTAGCTCTTCTTCAAATCGCTGGTACCTAACTGAAGAAATAGAAGATCATTGAAAATTATTAGATATGCTATTCATAAAATATGCTATTCATAAGTTATGCTATTCACAAGATATGCTACTCCAGTTATATTAATTTCTGCAAAACTCAGGCAATTACTTTTAAGAGCATCTTGGAACTCTTGTGTTTTATTCTCAATGATGATCCTATTATCTTCCAAAATTTGAGGTACTTTATGGTACCACTGAAATGCGTTGTTATTGATCGCTATCTCTTCTTCCGTGAGCAGCCAGTATTCAGACAAAAACTCTACAATCTCGATAATATCCTGGAGTTTGCTTTCCAACTGCTTTAAAGAAAACTCCTCCACCTTTTTCATATAATCTATGAGCTCCATTAATTCAGCAGTGTTTGCGGGAGCACTCAACGCTCGATCAGCAATCGTTTGATATTCTTCTCTAACACTTTTTCATAGGGGAATTACAAAAATATTAGTAGCAGTCCTCAAAAAAATCATAAAGATCTCTGTTTTCTTTCTACCCTAAACTTTAATGCTAACTACATTCAGATTGTACAGGAATGTTCAAATATAAGAAATCAATTCAATTAATTAATTAATTAATCAATTCTTCTGATGAAAATTCTAATTCTTCTTACTTCCTTGCTTTAGCTTGATACTGAGTAACTAAGCGATTGAGCAAGGCATCTTTAAATGATTTCAAATTATTGACGACAGTTTGAATAAAACTTCTATAATTGATTTCGAAAAATTCCATAAAAGCAGTATTTTCAATTTCAATCGGAATTTGACCTGCCAAATTATGATAATGCTCAATCATTTCCTTATAATGTTCAAGACTGTTGGATTCATTAGCTAGAAATTTTTCGACTTTTTCAAGTTCTTCATCATTGAAAAATTGAGCATAGCTGAAAAGTAAATTTAAGAAAGTAAATTTAAGAAAATATTATAATGAAAAATTTATATATTTTTTAAATTTAGATCGATACCTGTGAATTTTATTCAGACACTCTTCGGGCTTAATTTTTTTTTCATTGATTATGCAAGCGATTTCCCTTTTGTAATTATCAACAATTTCCATTGAAACTTGTGGCTGATATAAACATGTACAAAACCATTGGGAATAAATAGACTTGCTTATAAAGAGTGATTATATAAATTTGCGCTCACCTTAAGTAAGACTTGAGGGCCAAACCATTCAAGGTAAAGCTGACTCTCAAGCCTGTCAAAGCCTGTAACTGCTTCGCAAATAGCATCCAAGATACTGCAAAAGATATCTTCAAAGTCTTTTGTTGGAGGATCAAACAATAGATCCTTCCCTTTAACGATTATATTGAGCTTAAAACTGCGATTTCTGAGGTGCTAAAATTATTATATAATTTGTCAGAGATTTTAAAAATGTATTAAAATCGGATAAAATGAAACTTCAGTAACTCTTTAAACTTTTTAAGCTTTTATATAAAGCTGGAACAAATTGCTTCATAAAAAAATTGATATCTTTATTTATTATCTTCAAAATTAAAAATCGATTTTGAAATGTGAATAATTGCTCAAATAAGTATTAAATGGTTTAAAAATTGTTTGACGTAGTTTTATAGTAATGCGAAAGTATGAAGTGGAGTTTTAATTTCGAAAGTCGCAAAAAGTAATAAAAACTTGTTATGCAGGCTTACATTTGTCTCACTAATATATCGCATGAAGTCCTTAAGCGTATGCTTGCAGACGGATAAAAGCTGAAATTCCATGAGCTTTCCCACACAATCGTAAAATCTTTCAAACAACTTTTCTTCCAGAGGACTTGGCACGAGATTTCTTTTATTATTCTATACAACAAACAGTAAATTTAAGTAAAATATAATAGATATATATTAAAAGAATAAAAATACATTATTTTTATCAGTGAATTATTAATTCAGTAATATTAAAACAAGTAATTAATGACAGGATAATAGTCAAAAATATGTTCGAAAGTGATCTTATAAATATTTTATATTTAAAGCGGGAAAAAAAAATTTGGCCCATGGGGGGATCGAACCCGCGACCTTCGCGTTATTAGCACGACGCTCTAACCAACTGAGCTAATGGGCCAACTGAAAATGATCGGAAATAATTCATGTGGCATTTTTGTGGAAATTCGATTTTCTGGAAAATTCAATATTTAAAAATTTTAGTAACAAAATTGTTTAAATCTTTCTAATTACCATAAAAAAAATATTCTGAATCCCACTGAACCAGGTCTTTACAAGATTTTTTCTTGCAGCGTTAATTTGATGGTTGATTGTATTTTGAAAATCCATCAAATTCCAGCTCTCAGTCTGCTGCTTTATTTCCTCCATATCAATCAAGCGGAAATTGCTGTAAAAAAAAAGTTAAAATATTGTTTCAAATGGCATAAAATTTTTCTTCGAATTGCTGAGTGAGGCATACCGATAATTGCGACTCCAGTTATCTAGAGTCTGTCTCATGGACGGATTTATCAAATGCAAATTTTTATACATCTTAACTCGGCTCTCTTGAAAGCTTTTCATATTGAGACATAAGAAATTCTTAATCTCAGCTTTTTCTTTTGTAAGACTGACCTGAATTGAATAAAAATTAAGATTCAAAATGATTTAAAAATTTATGCATTTTTTTCTTTACAATTATTTATTTTTTTAAATTGTATCAGAAACCTGAGAAAAATCTTTTTTAAGTGGATCCATCATTGCAAATTCGATAATAGACTTTTTCATCGTAACAATGAATTCGCTCTCAACTTCCTTTAATAAATCATTGACGAATTCTGAAAATCGATTACAAAATTCTTTGGGAATTAAATTCAAAATATTCGCTATTATTTTATCTTCCACAGGAGTAACGTGAATGGTATCGATTCCATTTTGAATATAAGAGTAGTATCTATTAACATCTTTATCTCCATTATGAAGTCCATCTTCAGAAAGTTCTGGTCTTACTACCAGTTCAATCAAATGTCTTCGAAAATCTTCTCTCCTCAAACGCTGTTCTGTATATGAAACTTTTAACGATATCTTACTTTCTCTTTTCTTTGATAATTCAAAGTTTTTATCTTTTATTTTGAATTTTTTGTAAGATCGAGCTTCGGATAAATCATCAGGAAATTTAAAAAGTGGTTTCACTTTCGTATCAATTATATTTGGCAGCTTTATTGATACCTGTGAAAGTCTTTTGGGAGCTCTAAATATTTTTTGAGACTGGCGTTGTTCCTCTTCCATACAATCGCAATACATGTCTAAAAATATTATTAGTTATTAGCTTCAGAATATTTTTATAATATTTAGATTTCATTTTTGTTCAAAATTTATAAATAAATAAAAAATTATACTAATAAACTAAGATAACAGTAATTTCAATAATCAATTAAAACAAAGCTTAATGTCTCAGTTTTAAGTTTGCAAGCTTTATTTTAACTGAAATTTAAGGAATAAAAGAATATTATAATAAAGAACATATATTTAAAAAATGTCAGTGAAAATTCAATTTTAAACGGTTTCGCGGCTTCTGCGCAATGCATGTCGGGAATGTGGCACGTCACGTGGTCGAAATTGATCAATTTGGATGATTTAGATTGGAGTTAAAATATAGGTTAAAAACCGGGTAAATGGTTTAATTCGATTAATTAACGTCTCGCAAAACAATTATTCTTGTACGTCTCAAAAATATTACCTTGTGACTCATGAAATTTCGTTACCTGTGCTGAAAACCCAGGGAATATAAACTTATAGACCGGTTACGACTTTACCATCTTTCAAGCGTGAGTACCTAAGGGGCACCAATTTACACCAATTTATATCTTAAAAACCTTATTTGGTAAAGAAATATCCCTTCCTAGTATTCTCAAATATATTTTCTTTCTTACCTTAATAAAAAAAGGCTCCTTTTATTCAAATCAACTCGAAAAATTCAAGGAGAATGAGAATGCGGGAATCGCAATTGACTGTAGTTTCTAGGCAACGTAATTTATCGATTCGCGAAGAAAAAACTATATTTTGAGGATTAACAAATTTTCTAAATAAGTTCGATGTACCTGTGCTAAATTTTCCTTGAATTTTTTATTAATTGTTCTTTGCTTTTGTGTCCATTTATCTCTTCTCTGTCATGGCAGAAATATATTTTGAGGTTATGTTTTGTTTTTTTTGCAAGATAGTTAACCTTAAAATAAATAAATAAATGATTGTTTGATTTATGTCGATATGAAAATCAGGAATGAATTTTATATTTTACAGATGATTTCCAGTAAAATAATTCGATACGTTCATACAAACAATATTCTTTGGCAAGCGTCAAACCCGTCAAACAAATCGCTTCTTGCTAAACTTCGCAAAAAGACTGGATACACGTTTTCTAATTGTAAAAAGGCATTGGAAGTACATCAGAATGATTTAGATAAGGTGCAATTATAAATAATAAATAATCACTTATTTTTTTCAATTTATCAAGAAGTAATATCAACATCTAATAGTTTCATTAATACTTGAGTAAATATATTGATTTCTAAATGAATGATAGTGAAATTGATTATGAATTTACTATTTTCTCTATTTCAAGGCTGAAATTTGGCTAAAAGAGCAAGCCCAAGCTCTAGGCTGGTCCAAAGCACAAAAGCTCCAGGGCAGAAGTACGACCCAAGGTCTGATAGCAGTAATCGTAGACAAATGTCATGGGGCTCTCGTGGAAATAAACTGCGAGACAGACTTTGTTGCACGAAATAAATATTTCCATGGTCTAGCAGACACCGTAGCCACAGCAGTTTTGCAACACGCTTTAACTCTCCCAAAGGATAATGATAATATCAACAAAACAATTTTAGATGCAGAAGTTCTTAAACAAATTCCAGCACACGATGGCATGCCCATTGCTGATCATGCTGCATTGACAATCGGTACTGTGGGTGAAAATATCGGTGTCAAGCGAGCTCTGTGCATGAATGTTAGTCCAAATGTGACATTGGTTGGTTGCACACATCCAGCTCCGATTAATCCAGTTCCCATTTCTTTTGGGAGGTATGGATCTTTAGTAGCTTTCAGAACTGGCCAGCAAAATGAGCAACTTGGAATGCAACTGTGTCAACATATTATTGGTGAGAATTTTATTTTCCAAAATCATTTAAAGAAAATGGAACAATTTAATGTAGAGTGTATTTTCAGGTATGAATCCTAACAAAATTGGCGATCCCGCTGTTGATCAGCCAAAGGAAAGTGGAAATGATGATGAGAGTGTAATGATATATCAGGAATTTCTTCTTGATCCCAGTTTGACTGTTCAGCAACTTCTAATTGATTCGCAAACGGAAATCTTGGATTTTGCTCGATTTGAAATGGGAGAATTGACTGAGGAGAAAGAGGATTTCAAAGCAGCTGAGACTTGTGGATAAAAGGTCAATTCAAATAACTTTTAAAGAACAAGTCTTAAATTTTGGTATGGTTATTATTATATAAAACTAATAATAATTATTAAGTTAATTAGTTTAGACTTTGAAGTTTTTTTTAATATCTCGAGTAGAATTTGCATTTGAAAATGACATTTCAAGAATTTCAATAAGTTTTACAGCAGATATATTGTGTATTTATTTCTTGATTTATAAAAAGAACTCCGTTTTTTGTATCTGTGTTTGAAGATGCATTATACAAATTTTACACAAAGCTTTTTTTTTGAAAAGAAAGACACGAGGTTAGATTAATATATAATTTAATATGAATACAAATTGTAAAAATAAAAACTGTTAAAAATCATATGAAAATAAGTTTTTTTTTAATTTCGTATCAAAGTAAATTACTAATACTGGCATTTATAAAATTTTTAAAAAAGTTTAAAAAACGCGAAAAAATTACAAGGTAAGAGATTCATAGTGGATTCAATTATTTCTTTCTGAAGGACTTCCTCGTTGTTTACAACCGTTAAATCGGTTCTTTGACGAACATTGATTCATTAAATATTTCGTTTTGTTTTTCCTACGAGCATAACGAACAGATTTCCAAAGCCACATTCGAGAATCTTTTTTCCAATAGGAAGCCACATCCTCTGGTGAATGCAACGTACCCTATTAATCAGTAAATAATTATTTTCATTGAAGATATAAATATAATCAATTACATACCATCAAAACATCAAGTAAATATATACCTGATAATTCAAAATTTCTGGTTTTTGAAAAACTAATTGATAAGAACATTTTTCATGCGTTGGGAAACCACAAATGTGAGATTTTGCTTCAATGTTATACTTAAAATGTGAATTTTTTACATCCTTCATTTGAGGAGAGGAACTTCTATGCATGTCATAATTTATTTTGGCGTCGAGTTTTAAACTTTCAAAAGCAGATGTGAGGCACATGGATTCCTTATAATTAACAAACAAAAAACTTCACGACTAGATGTAGTAGAAATGGAAAGTTTTACCAGTTCATTTCAAATACAAAACTATTTTAAATCATTTAAAGTTAGTGTTAATAAACCTTAATTCTTTCAGAGTGGATATCATCACGATCTAATCCTGGAAGATTCAAATAACTTTTAGATTTTGCGAGACCTTTTTCTTCTTCTCTTGGAAAACTATCAACTGTAAAAAAATAATGTTTTGGTTGTTAATATTCTCTTTGACATAGATTGTAATGATTAGGTTCTACCATTCGACTGGTCAATTTTTTCGTCCCTCCAATCCATTATGCAAATGAATTTCTCAAAAGTCAGATTTTTCATGTGCATATTATTTACTGTTAAATCAGCTACAGATGTCATTTTAATCTGACAAGTTTTTTATGCATTCTTGTGTGAATATAACAAAATCCAACCAAAATTACATATTGCTACGTTCATGGAACTTCAAACTCTAATTCATGCTAACAATAAATGAATCAAGAGATCAGAAGCTTCTATTACATTTTAATTGATTTTAATTTAAATGGAATAGAATATGTATATTGTTTTTAATAAACAAATATATTTTTCACATTATGAAAATTCTTATAACACGTTTCCTTCTTTTGAAATAGCTATTAAACTTCGTCTTCTAAAGCATTAAACAAAATTTGAGAACTTAAAATATATATTTAAAAAATCGGTATTCAATAAATCCTACAATCTAGATTTAAAAGTTTTTAATTTAAAAATCAGGGTTCAACAGGTTCTGTATCAATCCTGTTATTGACTGAAATTTTATAATGAATAAAATTAATAAAAGGTCTCTCAGGGACACTCAGGGACGCTCATATTAATAAAATTGCAATTTTGACCTAATTAGGAATACAAATCAGCTTGCTTGGTATGTCTAAAACAAGTTTAGTGATAGGATCAAGCACTCTTTTTCTTATTCCTTTGAATTCATAGTCACGGTTATTGTCTTCTAATAGGAGAGAGCAGGTGTGTTAGATAACGAGTAATATGAGTGCCCGCATAGTTTGTGTGTATATTCATGAGGTGCCTGTTGGTCACGGGTGGCCGCCTGGAGTTCCGGGCCCACTTCCGGACGAGTCCGCATAGGTATGGTTTCTTTTTTAAACTGAAACATATCAGTTCTTCTCCAACAGTTACACGCTCTTTCTGAAGCTCCTCGATTTTTCACTAAAATTTACATTTAAATGACTCTTCTGGATTAATTACAAAAGAATGGGTTTCTCAAAGAGGGTGAGTTTATCACGACCTCATTATTATTCAATTTCATTTTTCATTTTAATAAAAACTCGTCCAACTTTTTCAAAATCTCTCGTATTCCTTCATTTCTGAGACAGTCAAAGTTAATTAGCATTACTAAAACATATTGCCATGAATCATACATTTATTTTAAATATTAGAAAAAATAAATTATCAAGCTGTATGAAAAATTAGTTCGAACCAATTTTTCAATTTAAAAACTATTAGGAAATTAGTATTAAGATCGTCAAATTTCTAGAGCGTAAAAAATTTTTAAATGTCTCAATTATTATTTAGTTTTTTAAGTAGACAGCGATGAATCTGTGTATGAAAATGAGGGACAGAGATGACTGCAAACAATGGAAATGATTTTTCCACAATTGAGCCAAAGCTGTTTAAAATTCATCAGCGTGAAGTGTGCCCGTGTTTTCTCCTTTCGCAAACAGAGCTTTGAATGGAAATGGCATTGTGGGTAGTGAAATATTGTCGACTTCCTCCTGCGAAACCTAGACAATGTATAATACAAGGTTCGCGCGTAATTATTTGATTGTGATGTAAAATTAGAGATTGCTTCTTTCACAAAGTGAATATCGGTGTCTATTGTAAAAGAGCTAGTGTGCAATATTAAGGCCGCAGTTTTTTTTCGTTTTGCTTCACACCACACTTGAACTATAAGAACCAGTTTACCAGTTTCCCTCAGCCAACCGTAAGTAAAAGATATACCAAAACCGCAACTGGCGTAATTTTAATTGAGTACAAGAAGATTTTGTATCCAGTGTGAATATTACGTGTGAAGAATATGTTTTCAAAAGTTATACTTTAAACTTTTATCTTTTTCAATAGACATTTTTTAAAATATAAATTTAAAAAGAAAATGACTATAACGTTTGCTAAGGTAATAATTAATTTCTTTATTTTTAAATTTTAGAATCTTAAATTCGATTATAGCGATTATAGTTTTATTTCAAGAGGTTCAGTATCGCAGTTTTTAAATCAAATCTTGTTACGGTGGAAGGTTTTACGTTTACTACAGGTAGTTTCTACCAATGCCCATTTCCGATATCGAATTATAGTAGTAAAGGAATAAATCATAATTAATCAGTGGCCTTCTCGGTTTAATTTCACTTCATCATTGTGAAAGCAGCTTCGTGCGATTTAAGTACTTGATGTTTGCGAGATTTAAAAAATGTACTATTTTGTGATTGTAATCTTGAAACAAAAAATTTTTCTACTTCAGGATGACGCAAGCAGCTGTTCAGATGATTCTGGAAGCGATGTTTTTAAAAGTATTCCCAAAAATACAACTACATTTTGTGTTTGGAAAATAGAAGTAAGCTTTTAGTGTTTCTTTCTTTCTCTTCTTTGAGTATCATCCACAAAAAAAATTGATTCATTTTAAAACTCTGAAAGGAGATCTAAGATGATTAACTAAAGAAAATACTTCATAAAGAATCGTTAGAAGGCTACCGGATCATTAAAATTAAAATATCAATTTCAATTACTCATTCAGGGGCTGCGAGCTATCTCTATTCGTAGAGGGAAAATTGGTATCTTCCTTTCTGAATCAGCGTACGTTATTTACACAATTTCTTCCAACGATGGTCCACTTCCTTATCCAGGAATACCGGTAAGTATTTTAAATTTCTATCTGTTTAAAACAAAAATTTAAGTTACTTTCAATTTTACAATTCAACGATTTCGAAAAAAAAATATATTGAAATAATAATAGGAAAAAGAGGTAAAAGAAAGCACAGTAGTACGAGCTATTCATTTTTGGATTGGATCGAAATGCGATTCGACAATGTCAGGTGCAGCAGCACTTCGAGCAGCAGAACTCGATTCCCAAATATCAGCGACGATACTTTCAAGAGAGGCTCAAGGTCGCGAAAGTCCCAGATTTTTAGCTTACTTCCGAGATCAACTCATCGTGCAAAATCTTCATCTTGAACAACCTGCCTGCACTTTACATAAAGTCATCGGCTTAACGGTACCAATCGTCACCGAACTGGATGGTCTTAGCTGGAGCAACTTTACATCACGCGACGTTATTCTAATCGATTTGCATTCCAGGTAGAAAACAATATTTAAACTTATCACAAAGCTCATTTGAATTCTGACGGTGTTCAGAAAACAAAAACTAAAACCTAGAAAAGAATTTTTAAGATTATTTAAATACCATTACACTTAGGATAATAAATTAAACTTCATTTTTACAACAGAGACATTGTCTTCCTCTGGCTTGGTTCCAAAGCGGAAATTCTCCACAAAAGGCACGCAGTCACAATTTTAAAAGCAAGAAAAGAAAAGGGGGCAAAAGTTTTCATAATCGAAGATGGCTATGAGAGAACTTTGCCAGGAGAGGTCAGAAAGCTTCTTAACGATGTACTAAATTTATCAAATAGGAACGTAGTTCCCGAAAATCGTCAACCTCCTCCTCTACCAAGTCCAGTAAAATTATACAGATGCAGTGAACAAACAGGAAAATATAAAGTAGCAGAACTAAAGGCGGGGCCGATATTTCGTAGAGATTTCTCATCTGACTCGGTCTTTCTCATCGACAGAGGTGAAATCGGTATCTGGGCTTGGGTGGGCAAAAACGTAAATGCAAGGGAAAAACTCGAGGCAGTCAGAAATGCAAGGGGATTTGTTAAAAAGAAGGATTATAGTGCAAATGTGCCTGTTACGAGGGCGATTGAAGCTCATGAGCCTTTGGAAATGAAGACACTGGTCAGAGGCTGGGGTCAAGTAAAAGCCAGACCTCTCACTCTGCCTTCTTGTTTTGAACCAGAATACATGAGCGAAAGACCCAGGATGGCTGCAGAG
This sequence comes from Synergus gifuensis, assembly GCA_904066015.1. Lineage (NCBI taxonomy): Eukaryota > Metazoa > Arthropoda > Insecta > Hymenoptera > Cynipidae > Synergus > Synergus gifuensis. The sequence goes on from CAJFCO010000030.1 coordinate 5,498,476, forward strand.
TGTCAACTTGTTGATGATGGATCTGGAGAAAAAACTCTTTGGAGAATTAATCAGCAACAGGGAATGATAGAAGTGAGAATTTAATAATTACATACAAGCAGTAAGGAAAAATCTTTTTCCCAAAAGTTGCTCTGACGAAATTTTCTTGTTAATTTAGGTAGAAGATATAGGAATCTATTATGCTGAAACGTGTTATGTAATGCGCTACAGATACGGATACGGCCGCAGAAGCAGAGTAATTGTAAGTTTGAATATTTAAATAAGTAGAAATAAAATTAAAATTATAATTAAATTTCAGGTTTATTGTTGGGAGGGTGCTCATTCCTCGTGTGGAGATAGAGAAAAAGCTTTAGAATCTGCTTGCAGAATTGCTGAAGAAATTCCTGCACAATTAGTAAAAGCTTCTCAAGGAAACGAACCACTTCATTTGTTACAAATCTATAAAGGAAAACTGACGATTCTTGCAGGACAGCATAGAAATACTCGTAAGTCTCTTAAAATTTTCATTGTACAGAGTACATTTGAATCATTGAAAATTGAAGAAAAATTTTTTTATTAGCGCCGAGCAAATGCTTAGTCAGAGTTTTTGGATCTACTCCCTACACTTCCAAAGCAGTTGAACGGTCCCTGAAAGCAAGTAGTTTGGATTCCAGTGGGGTTTTCGTTTTATTTTCGAACTCACCAATGGTCTGGTGTGGAAGTAGGAGTACTGGAGATGCGAGGGAGGCTTCCAGAAGATTGGCACCTCCTACCGCTCCTCTTGTTCCAGAAGGAAAAGAAGATGACGACTTTTGGTCACAATTAGGAGGTAACACAAAGAAATATCGAAAAATAAAAAATAGCGTAAAATCCTAAGCAAGAATTTAATTATCCAAACTAATTCAAAATTTTGCATTTACTTAGGTCGAGGAGATTACGGAACCGAATTTGTTGAAGAGGAAGAAGAGAAAGAGAAGCATCTTTATCAATGTCGTGTTCAACAAGAATTCTTCATTGGAGAGGAAATTCTTGGATTCACCCAGAGTTCTCTTCTTCCTGAAGCGATTTGGTTACTAGACGCTGGAAGCGTGATTTGGATTTGGGTTGGAAAATTCTCTGGGGTTAGATCCTTGAAGGATTGTGTGGAGAAAGGAAAAGTATTTCTATACACACATCCTGCTGGTCGAGATCGTAACACATCTATTTCGATAATTCAACAAGGTTTTGATTGAAATCAATTTTGTTTTGTCATAACATCGATTATAATTAAATCTATAGAATTATTTGCTTTCTTTTTCATAGGTCTGGAACCACCGACTTTTGTAGGACTCTTTGAGAACTGGAATCATAACCACTTACGCGAATATCAGTCTTTTGAAGAACTGCGTTCTTCTCTAGAAGATAAAGAACCAACGATAAACAATACCTTATCAATCAAACTTATCACCAACTTCGATAGTTATGTAAAATATCCCCTTAAAATTTTAAAAAGTGAACCAGAAAACCTTCCAAATGAAGTCGATGTTTCAAGAAAAGAAATGCATTTAACTTTCGACGACTTTATGGCAGTTTTCAAGATGGAACCTGCTGAGTTTGAAAAACTTCCAGCCTGGAGAAGACAAAGACTTAAGCAAACAGCCGGTCTCTTTTGATTTTACTAACTTTTGTAATTCGATTATTGTAAGAGTTTCAGAGAATTTATTAAAATAGAGCTATTAAAGAAGATTTTAATAAGACGATTGTAAAAAATCATTAAGTTTAAACCACCAAAACCTGTGAAAACTTACAGATTTATTCGTACCTTCAAATTTTATTAGAATTCAATATAAAAATGAAATTAGCTTAAGACGAGGTATCCATTGAGTCAGAGTCTACTCTACGAATGATTTCCTCTTCGATCAGGATCGGTCGCTCGATCTTGCTGAGAATTGCAGTGGTACCGCGTTTGTAGCGATAAGATTCTTGTCGCACTCCCTTTATGCTAGCTATCTCGTATGGACGAATATATTCCGTGGATCCCTTACGAATCACACACATATCGATGGTGTTACCTGAGCCCAAATCGTTAAAGACTCCAGCACGAATTGCATCAGCCATCAGCAATTTCCCTTCTTCTTCCTGCATTCCAATATTTTTTAATAGTTATATATAATTTGAAAAATGTTAAATGATCTCCCAAAAATTTGAAATTTTGTAGAATCCTTGCTTACCGTTAAACCAGGCTTCCATCGACTTTCAAAAACAGCCATTGCAGCCAAAGATCCAGAACCCATCGTAGTGTATTGCAAACTTTCTGAGGATCCATGAGGATAGATGCAGAAAATTTTTGGTCCTTTCAGATCAACACCACCTAATACTAATGCTGCACCGATGTGTCCTTGATAACGGAACAGCATTTGACAAAGCATATTGTTTGCAGTTTGCACTGGCACAAGGCGACCAGTATTTAAACGATGCAACTCTAACTGACTGGAAATCATTTCGGTTGTCATTTCTGTGTCGGCAGCAGTTCCAGCTCCGCAACAACTGAAAAATATTAATTAATATATTGATAGCCTTTTCATTTCAGTTTCAATAAAGCATTCCTTGATGAAACGTACTAAATATGTTGAGCAAGATAATGGATTTTCTCGGAGTTTTTATCGGCTACAATAGTATCCTCAGTGGCTCTCGTGTCAGCGCCCAAAATGACACCATCCTTGAAAACTAGTCCGGCAATCGTTGTACCTGTTTTCTGCGCCTTTGGCAATTGCAGTCCTTTCTTTGCAAGTAGAGCATTTCTGTGAAATTAAACAATTATATCATTAAAATATTATTATATTAATATATTAAGTCTATGAATGTATAAATACTATTTCGAAAAACTTAAAATTTCGAGTTAATATATTCAAAACAGTTTGCAAAAACTTATAAACAATTAATAATTCAATTGTGTTATCAAGTTGACGGATTGAATTCACAAGAAAAGAGCATAGAAAGGAGTTCGGAATAATATAACTGAAACTTGTAGTGTCATGTGAAAACAACTTTTCGGTTAAATTTTGCACTTTGCATTTATCCCCAAAAATTATAAATATTCGGGATTATAAAAATGTCACAAATACAGTATAATTTTCAAGTTCGTATTATTTTTTTACAGATTTTCAATACATAAAGGTTTTATTAAAAAGCTCTTAAAAAGTGACACAGCAGTATTCGCACTTTATAGGTTATGTGACGCATTTGGAAAATGTCATTTTCTGTGATGTTAATTGTTTCTAAAGGTTTTAAATTAGTAGATACAATTTTTTATATACGAACCTTTGACACAAATCAAAAGAAAATCCAGGAGCTGGTATTTCAGGCACTAAAACCGAAGACATTTTCGAAGTTTAATATTTCACTTTATCTATAAGCCCTGTGTAACCTGCATCAACATTCAACATCAACACACACACACATAGAGTGCTTAGTGAGTAATATTACCGAGGTAATATTCCCGTTTTCGGTAACGTGACCGAGAAGGTAACGTTAAAATAAATTACCTTACAATTTACCAGAATTTATGAGAATTTATTTTTTTACATTTTTATCATTTTTATTTTTCATTTCTAGGGGGGAACAATCCCCCTTGGTGCCCCCCCTAGCTACGGTCATGGATTATCGACGGCCCTGGGACTGCTCACTTCAGCCATTGGTTGAAATTTGAATCGCGTGTCAAATTTTGACCAATGGCAGCACACATTGTCAATCGGCTAGAGAAATACTGCCATTGGTCAAAATTTGGCGGGCGATTCAAATTTCAGCCAACGGCTGAAATGAGCAGTCTCAGGGCCGTCGATAATCCATGACCGTAGCTAGGGGGGGCACCAAGGGGGGATTGTTCCCCCTCTAAATGAAAAATAAAAAATATTTCTGTAGTAAGTACACTGTAAAAAATATTATCGTAATTTTACCACAATGAATGATGTGACCAATTAATGTTAAAAAATGTTAATTCTCATAAATTCTCGTTAATTCTCTTAAATTACGTAAGTTACGGTAAAGTTCTTTGTTACCTTACCCAATTTTAAATTACCGAGAATTTTTGAACTCTACACACCAGGGTTGCACGGTTACGCGTAACTCGGATTTTTATATGTATAATACGTATTTTACGTATTATACGTAAAAAATGTAATAAATGTATAAAATGGCGGATTTAAAGGGAGGGTGAGGGGAAAAGAGCATAACATAACCTCAATTATTCAAGAATTAGGTTATGTTTGCTTTCTAAATATGTAAGCGCAGTCGCCATCTTGAAAACGTAAATTACATGTAAAAAACTAGGGACGTAAATTACGTCAAAAACCTCATGTAATTTACCTAAGGTATATTATGTGTGCAACCCTGCTACACACACACTTACGACATTCAGTTCACGCATGCGCAAAATGTTAAATGCTGTTATATTTGGCGCGATTTTCAAATTTGAACGTACAAATCTAGTTCAGAATAAAAAAATTTCTTGATATTCTTCTAATATTTTTAACTAAATATTTATTACACATCTAAGAATTGGGTGCAAATGTCAGCTATTATTCTCTTTGCCGAATTTTTTTTAAACTTTATTCTGTTCGTGCACATTTATTGTAGAAGTTTTGATAAATAATGGCAAATTTATTAAAGTTACACGTTAAAATAAAGGTAGGGATTCGAAATGAAAAAGACAATTTACATATTTTTACAACTTATATTTTGCACAAAACTTATTATCAAAAACTCACAAAACATCTTCTGATATGAATTCTACAAATAGGTTCGACTGAACCTCACGTTTAAAAAACTGTTTTCACAGTACATAACGTGCAATATTTTGAAACATTCTCTTTTTATGTATTAATTTAAAATTCCCTAAGCAATAGCCTTTAAGCAACTAACAGTCGTAGAGAAGAACTTAATATTTTCGTTATAAAGTTAAAATTTTAACAGCATGAATAATTCAATTCAAGATTCTAGAAAGTTAAATAAATTAGACCTATGTTACTTCAGCAGTCAATCTTTCTTAACCTAAGTTGTCAACGATAAAAAATGCGTTATTTTAAAATTATGCAGTCTTTAAAAAGTAGTTAGGTACACTAACATAAACACGAAACATCATTTATAATGCCGGACATTAACACTTTGTCCTTCAACTCCGCTTCTACGTCCTTTTCGTCCCACTCTAAAACTACTTTTGATGATCGAATCTGTTTTTTCATGACGACTTTCATAATTCCACGTGTTTCTATCAGTGAACACAATCCCACGAACTCCGAAAGGTCGACGGCGGTTATGTTCCGTTTATTGCAAACTTTATGGTAGACCTGGTGTAACTAAAAAATAAAAAATCTCCGTTAGCAAAATGCATTTATTAGCATTATTCATTTATATATTATTCAAAAAATTTAGTTTTTCGAAAAATGTGTGCCTTAGATTTACCTTTGCTACAGTAACGTCCTTACTTTTGCCGTTGTTTAAAATCAGAATTAACGAACAAAGTACCAACTTTTGTTGAATTGGAAAACTGTAATCATCAGTCATGGCCTGAGTACCACCGTAAACTTGATTTAAAACCGCAAGCACATCTTTCATGTCAGCTGCTTTATCTATTGAATTTGGTTTCACCTCTGCAGCAGTATTTGCTTCTGTAAAAAAGGAGAATATTTTTTAGTTAAAAATAATTACCTAATACAAATAAATAAAATATGTAGAGACTAAAAAAACGTACAATATTAAAATATAGCATAATGGTTGCTGAATCATCAATTAATATGGAATACGTTGCAATAAAGTTTCACCAAGAATGAGGTCAGTGACTTACATAGGAATCTTTCACAATCATGAGGTAAGGGAAACGAAAATGTAACAGTATGTAAAAAAAATGAAGAAATCAGAATAAAAACCTAAATGAATTTGTAATGAACAAAAATCTCACCATTGTCGTTTGTAGGCTGTAGAATTTTTTGAGACTCCGTAAGTTCAATAACTCTCCTACTAATATCCAAAGCCCTCCTAATATCTCCCGAAACTGCAGCAACTTTTCCAGCCAATAACTTAATAGCATTCGGAGCAAAAACGTCCATTACGTTTGCTTCTTTAAGTCTTTCTATGATAATATTCTCTATCTGCTGCTTCGAGTAAGAAGCGAAATGCAATAACTTCGGCTTTAATTCGCATTTCGCATTCAATCTTGGAAGCATTCTATCTGTTAAATCTAAAGAATTGGCTATGCCGATTAAAATCAGCTTCGACTTTGGTTTCGACGGCCATTCAAAAATCGAATACAAAACGGATTGATTCTTAGTCTCCAGTTGATCAATTTCATCTAAAATCAAGAGTACCATCTTATGTGCAGTCAGTAAGTACTTTTCTATGACAGCTTTACTGTTTTTGGAGGACTTTGATACAGGCAACTGTAATTCTTGGATAATTTTTGAATATATTGCACTAGCTGATTTCATAGCTGTGCAATTGATATAAACAATTTTAAAAGAGGAAGCGTATTTAGGCTTCGCAATAATGGTGGATAAAGAAGCGGTTTTCCCGGTTCCCGGTGGCCCAGAAACATAAAGGGAACCTGAAGATTTTTTACTCAAGTGCTCATGAATAAAATTTTCTAGTTGCAATAATTCTGCTTCTCTTCCAGGCAAACTTTCAGGAGTTGAACTGTGCAAAGCTTTCCGAGCATCGCAGTATTTATTAGGAGTAAATAAGGTTTTGGGAGTTAGCATCCTCTTTTTAGGGGATGCTAAATTAAGATGGTTCATGAGCGTCGATGGAGTTGCAGGAGACATATGCTTTCTCTGTTTTGGAGGAGATGCGTCCGTATCTAAAAAACATTAAAAGATACTATAGTATTAAGACACACTACTATAAAACTATTGTACATTCATCTTCAATTAAAGATGCTTGAAACACTCGACAAAATACACGTATAATAATAGAGCATAATGAAATTATTAACTCACCGTCAATTCTAGATTTACGACTCGTTTTTGGTGTCCTAGGAAGGACTTTAGCTTCTGCTTTGTAGCATTTCTTGCCAACATTTTCTGACTCTGAATCTGATTCAGATTCACTGCTACTCAAAACCATTAACTTTTTAGTCGTGGGTGTATACGTTAAATCCGGATTGCTCCTAAGCGATGCATTAGTAAAACATTCTTGGGTTGGAGTATTTTCTTTCGAGGCATAAAAGGAAAATTTCTTCCTGACGTTAAACGGAATCGTCCTTTGGACACTCGTCATATCGAATAGAGAATATACTTCTTTTGATATAAAATGAACACACTGTTACACTATTTTAACTGTTCAATTTGTTTAACTTTGTAATCGTATCTATCACGAATAGGATAAATAATTTAAAAAACGATAGCAAATTATTACAAATTACGTTACAACTCTCACCAACTGCTGCCTGCACTTGCTATAACTGTTGCGCGCCACGCCGCAAGATAAAAACTGTATTTGGCCCTTTAAAAGCGGGAAAACAAAGGAACGCATAAATGAATCGAACATATGATCAGATTATGGCGCGAAATATCGCCGGATTCAAATTCCAAAATCTGAATAATAAGTTTTCTTTTATTTTCTTCCTATAAAACGTTATAAAATAATTTATAGTACAAAATTTAGTACATTTAAAAATATTATTCAGATTTTCAGTATGATTTGTTTGTTTACAACGTAAAATTTGCAAATGTGTGAGATGCAAGACTCGTAGGAACTGGAAATGAACCGGAAGTTATGTAATATTTTAATGTGATGTTATCGACAGCTGATAGAGTAACCTGGGAGGAGAAACTTAGTTTCTTAGTTTCCGGAATGACTTTAAATTTCCCTTCCATATTGGTTTCAGAGACGAACGGACTTTCAGGATCTACACGGGTCTGAAATCCATCGACATCGGAGACTACTAGAGCAATCTAGTTTTCTCTAAACCTCAAAGATGAGAGCAAAGGTACGTTATTGAGTTTGCTTATATTTTCAAAATATATTTTCCATTTTTTTGGTTTTTTATCGATACTTGAAAAAACCGCGTACCTGAAAGTTTGTTACACATCCCAACTTCATGTTCGCTTCGTCCTTATATTTGTTTACAACATAGTCTCCAAAATGTAACAAATTAGAAATAATTATCATATAACTAGATTTCTGATTTTTTTTTACTTTTTAATTATATATTTTTCTATATTGCCTTGTGCGTTTATAAATATGACAGTACCGTGCATGTTTTGCACGTGACCTTTTTGTGAGTTTAATTAAATTTTAATTAATAAATATTCTTTTTATTATTACAGTGGCGTAAAAAGAGGATGCGGAGGCTAAAGCGAAAGAGGAGGAAGATGCGTGCGAGGTCCAAGTAGATACCAACTTCTCTTCTGTAAGTACAATTTTTATATCTTCATATCAATTTGTACATTTTTTGAGAGTTTTTCTATATTAAACTCTGTTAAAATCGTTGTAATGGTATTTTTCGAAGTTCCTGAACCATTTTGCACGTGGTGTCAAAATTTGAGGTGAAGATTTTCGCATCATTTGTATGATATAATTATTAAATTTGACACGTGGTTGTACTATATAAAATTGAATTTAAATATGTGTAAAAGGAAAGAATAGTTTTTTTTTGAATTAAAATAACTCAAGTCTCAGTTTGAATAAAAAGAACTCTTGGTTGCACTATGTAATAAGTTTATATATAGAACTATAGTAAATCATCTTTTAATTAAACCATAAGAATTGTTTTCTTCAATTTTCAATGACTTTAAAATGTTTGGTTTCAGTATACTTACATTTTTTTCTGATCTGTGTAAATTTCACACGTGGCTATACCAGATTCCTACAATTAATTTTAGACACGGAAATGTAAAGAATGTTATATTTTTTAAATTCTAAGAATAATTACCTATATTTGATTCCACTTTAAATAAGAAAATCTACTTTCTTTGAGTTTAAAAAATGTACACGTGGATACGTTTGATTCCTTAATTGTAAGACTTCTAAAAAGTCGTATTTTTGCTCACGATAATTAATTTTTTTCTTTATTAAGAGGATAATCTTGAACTAACAAGTAGTAGGTTCTGTTCTAGACATTACACTAATTTACGAAATTAGTCAAGAATTCCTCCCTTACAGTAAAATTTCTTTATGTTTCAGGTAAGGGAATCAAATTACAACCTTCAACAATTTTCCGATAAGCAAACCGGACAGCCTTCGATTCCCTACGTACTAAAACATCATTTGTATGAATGTCAAATATTTTACAGAAGAATTTGTTCAATTTAATAAATTGGCAATGGAAAATAAATCTATATTCTCTTCGTACTACAAAATTACACCTTGTATTCTCTCCCTCTTTCCTATATTGGATTTACCGTACTTCCTACAAAAAAAAAAAGAATTTCCATGTGTGAAACTTTATTTAAATTATGAATAAGAGGATTAATATTTGAGATATTAAATTTATAATTAAGAAAAGTAAATTTGATTGTAATAAAATTCATTTGATATGCTGAATTGTTATTGTTTTTATTACAAATGAATAATTTTTTAAGAAATTAAGACATGTACATACATGCGTTAACTTAAGAGTATTATGTACTGATATATAATTCGAACCCAAAAGTAAAGTTGACAATTATCCTACATTATTTAATGAAATATAGCTTGATTTTGTTTGAGTTAAATCTTTGGAATTTTCTTTATAATAAATTGAGGAGTTTTTGTTAATATTTTTTCCATAAATTTGCATAAATGTAAGATAGCAGTGTGGCCAACATAAGGTGGCGCGTTACCAACAAAACAGCATGAAAAAATGTCGATCATAAAAGCATGAAAGTGAGGTTAAGTTTAACCGCAAACATGTTTAGTCGCGTTTCAAATTCGTTATTTTGTGTAGGAAAAGGATTGTTTAAATCGTCTTATACATGTTCTTGCAGAATAGTGCAATATGAAACATTCTCGAAAAAAAGGACATTCTGCAGCAAAAATATTCAGGAAAAATTAACAAGTAACGAAACTGAAAAGGATGCTTCCGAGCATAACCCTACTTACTTTGTTAGTCAAAAATACAAAGTTTTCAAAGACGAAGATTCTCCGATCGTTTTCGACGTTGACGAAGAAAGAAATAAAATAAATCTTGCCGAATTAAATATTGAGGAAGAAGAGTATGATCCCTATGCTGGTATAAATCTAAATCGTGAGTAAACGATTTATATTCAGAAGCTTTTATTATGGTTTTAGGAAAAGTGAGGATTTTACTATATATTATTTAAATTACATTAATTTATTATTTTTATAACTTATAAGTTATAAAACATTCATCTTTTGCAGCCTCTTATCACGAACCTTTGCCTTTATTATTAATAATAATTCATTAAAGTAAAGGAAACAGTTTACAACAATGAACAGAATATTTTTATTTTGAGTTGATACTCATATATATGTTTTGTGTCCCATTTTATAATCTATCATGTTGTTTTGCATAAAAGTAGTATATTCATTTTTTTACTGTAATCTCATTTAAATACCACTAATTTAAAATTGATTATTACATATTTAAAATTATAACTCACATATTAACAATCAATTAAAACTTCAGGTGGTATCACTGGTGTTTATGAAATTGAAGATCTGATTGATGTCCTGAAAAAGGATAACGCAAAAGATATTTTCGTTGTTTCTGTACCGCCGGAATATGCATACGTAGACTACCTTGTAATAGTAACAGGAAAGTCACCTAGACATATGATCGCCCTAGCTACTTTTGTACGTAAAGTCTTCAAATTAAAGAGACATTCTGGAGATGTAATTCCAAAACTTGAAGGGGAGGACTCGAAAGATTGGATCGCTTTAGACTTAGGTATAATCATTATAAATATTAAAATAATATAATCTATGAATTTAGCAAATGAATATGACAACTAAGGCAACAACTAATATTCATAAATATGTATTATAAGAATCAATAATTGATATTGACTAATTAAATACTTTTAGGAAATATTGCACTTCACATATTTTCTAAGAACACTAGAGAACTTTTTGATTTGGAAACTTTATGGGCAGTCGGTGCAAACCACGATGACCAAGTGAATAAACCAGACCCAGAATCAGAAGTGTATGATAAATATGATGCTTTCTTGAAAGGATTAGAACCAGCGCAGAGTTAGATTCTGTGTAAATATACTAGATAAGTTAAATTAATATGAATAAAGTATGTTATAAGCTACCTTTTTAATTTGACTTGGCAAAACCTTGTAAGTTTAATTAAAAAGGGCACTGTCATTTTTTTTCACTTTCTTAAATCATAGTGTTTGATAAATGTAGGGTGTATAGTAAAAACGTTTAATTTTGATTTATATTTTTAGGAAGCAGTAAATAGTTTCCAGTATTTTATTTATTTGTTTAATGAGTAAACTCTACAAAGCCTGAATCAAAAAACTTCTCTTAAAAAATGATATGAAAATATTTTTAAAAAGAACTCGAGCACTACCTCCATTTGAATTTGGCGCCATCTGGCTTATATATATATATATATATATCTCAAATTGAGAATTTTGTTGTAAAGATCTTATTTAAAAATAGTGAATTTAAACAGTGAATAATTTAATTCACATTTATTACGATATACTGTATAAAGTGGAAAATTATATTAGTAGAAATAGCATAAAATGTCCAGAAAAGATACTGACGGAGAGATTAGGTATATCTTTTGATTACAGCAGTTGGTCAGCGAACATCTGTGACACACAGGGTATCTCTTCTCGTCCTTCTCGCCTGCTGAGTGCTGCTCCGTTTATTCTGTCATCATCCCCTCTCTCATTCCATTCTTTTTTTCTTTATTGTCCTCTAATTATTACTCCTTCTAGTTTCTAGAGCGAGAATTGGAGCGACTGACCGTGGAAGTCAGTGTTCTATAGCCTATAGTTGAAACCGAAGCCTTAATTCTTTTTATCACGGTTAAAGCATTCGCATAGTCTTATCTATTTTATATCGGAAAGTGACAGATATACGGATAATTCTTAGAATGTTTTTATCATTACGGTTTCAACATTGTGCCCCGCTTGCACAATTCCTTTCTTAATTTGGTGTTTATAGAGCTTTTTAAAAATCAAGAAAATTAAGCATGAAAACTCAACCCAGTGACTGTATCACTATAGTGCTACATATATAATTTTACTACTGTCAGAATATGTGTCAGAATGACAAATTTCAGAGTTCTCAGTTAAAATAAAACAAGAGTGAGTAGATCATGTATTTTAAAAATTTAAACTTAATTATGTATTACTAAGGAAAGGTTAGATTCTAATAATCTAAAGTATTGTTTACACCCGTTTCTGTCACACCTGCTTCTAAATATCAAGTTTTTTATTTTACTATATTAAACATAAATAATATATGGATGTGTAAGGATTTATAATTTTAATAACTTAGCAACATTTTAATAAACTTATATGATTCAGGATTTGGTAAAACTACTTACAATTAGAGAAAAGTGGAATATATTTAGACAAGAATACTTTTCACGCTTGAAGAAACATGTGCTTTATGTTAAAGAACGAGTGAATAATTTCGATTGACGATAAGAAAGACTTATTTTTTCCGATTTGTTCTGAAAAGCACGTAGTGCACTGGAAAAAGGATTTTACTCCAGAATGCGAGGAGCTGAAAAGCTTGAATGGAATGCACTGAGAAAAAATATCTGGATTTATTGTTAAAAGAATAGTATTATCATTGATGATTAAAAAAGAAGAAAAGAAAAAGAATTATTTTGAGGATGACTGAAGATACCGATTCGATATGTCGGGAGAGGCCAACACGCTGTCTAAAAATTCCTCTCAAGTCAACGGAGCAAATTTATTTAGTGTTTTTAATTCCAACACTATTGAACTGCATTCTTTATGTTCTTAATTTTTCTGCGGATTTGGTGGTTGCTGTGCAACATTTTCGAGAGCAAAATCCGATATGGGGGTTCAGTACTATTGGCTTGATATATTTGCCTGCAATCGTGTATTTTATTTTGACGGTTTCAAGACCCGATTGGTGGATGACAGATGATGATAAGGTGTCAAAAGGTGCTTTTGCATGGTTTGGACTTCAACTCTGTAATCTTATCGCTTTTCCTCTCTTCGCTCTCTATAGGTAAAGTATTTTTTACTTGTGTTTTAAACGATTTTTTAAAATACAAATAAACTTATCAAAATTTAACATGTTACGAAATACTTTACATTTCCATGAATTTGAAATATGTTCTAATTTGTTTAGTAGATAGTCACGTAATAAATACCTAAATAGGACGTTGACCTCTGAGTTAAATGCCTATAGACATTATTTCCAGAAGCCATCTAAGAATCCTTCGTGGCAGAACGTGATATAATTCAAATCAATAAAAATCAGCACTTTCAGTTTTTGATGCATATAATTACAAACTTCATTATAAATTAATGTTGCAATTTATATTAATTCCAAGTCCTTTTTGTATATTTTCCACAAATCCAATTGATCAGCACTTAAAATCTTTTATACAAAAATTCGTAAGACCTACAAAAATTTATTTCGAGAAACTTTAAAAGAACAAGTGCTATTTTTTTTTTTTTCTTCTTACACTTGACTTCAATAGATTTTGTCAATATTTCAATCGACAACCTATATTATCTTTTATATTACACAGTGTTATCTCAAATGTTCAATTTCAATTGACACACGTTCACAGGAAAATGAGTCATTCACTTAGCAAATGAATAGGAAAAGATTTCTCTAACTTTCTAAACGAAAATTTTTTTCGGATTAGAAATTATTTTATGTATTTTTTAAAGAAATATTTCTGAAACATTATTTTAGAAAAAATTGCTTAGTTTTAGAAACTTACAGTAATTCAATATTTTAAAAAATTGCTATTCTAGATTTGCTGGATTAATAGTTCTGGTCGTGGATGCGATTATGTTATCTGGTATTGAAAGGAAAAAAACCTTAAATTTGGCTGCTGCACCAGCTGCTATGGAATTATATTTTTTCCTTCAAGCTTGGTTCCAAGCTGCACCGCAAGCAGTACTCCAAACTCACTTGCTTTTTAGAGAAAGAACAATTCAACGTACTCAGCAATCTGGTATCTACCTTCGTTTAATTTAATAAACTTATCTTGAATTTAATTCTCAAAATTAAAAGTCCCTGTAATTACAGTGAACTTTTACTGACTAAAATGAAGCTCTTTCACCTACAGAAGCAGTTCAGATTCTGTCCATCTTGGTCTCAATTGCCGTGATGGCAATGAAAACCATGTCTTTCCAAAGATACGAAAGCCAACGAGTTTATGGAAGAAAACTTCCCTGGGCTTTGTGGCTGAAAAAGTACAGAATTCAAGTGAGTTCACCATTTGAAAACTAATTATTAAAGTCTATTCAATCTTTTTGTGATTCTATTATAAGCTATAAACCGTTGACTTATCCTCAAAAAGTATTAATCGATTCACTTTTTTGCAGGAACTGAACAATCTCGAGGAAAAAACTCCATTGCATGCAGCATCGCCAACCCAAGCCAAGGACTCTAGCCCTTCCTTAGCAGATAATTCCACACGATCAAACGATGATCACTCAAATGGCAGAGGATCAGAAGCTCGAGTAGTTTTAGAACGTCAGATCTCCACGACTCCACCGCTCCCTCCGAAAAATGCACCTTTAATTCCTCCTCCCACTCCACTGAGGAGAATTACTTCCTTTACACCAATTCCTGTTCCTGATATGCCGGCTCCACCGAGACCAGATTCGATTATAAATGATTCTTCTGAAACTGCGAGGCCTACCTCAACCCAGGAAATAGAGGAAAAACAGTCGGAGAGACTCTCGACCTTAATAATCCCGAAACGGAAGCAGATGACAAAAGGTCTAGAAGAAGATGATCCTGTTGGAAAGTTTGTCTCTTTCCTCTGGTGGTTCCTCTTTATTTTACCCCGGGTTCTTTCTATCGCTATATTCTACGAGTCTTTTCCCTTTCACCTACTTGGTGTTCTCGGTGTCCACTATACACTCATGCTTGCATATTTATTTTACTATGCAAAATATCAAGATGTTACAACTTTTTTTCTTAACTTATGGCTGGGATTAGTATATATTTTCAGCGTGA
This sequence comes from Synergus gifuensis, assembly GCA_904066015.1. Lineage (NCBI taxonomy): Eukaryota > Metazoa > Arthropoda > Insecta > Hymenoptera > Cynipidae > Synergus > Synergus gifuensis. Next base: position 5,513,575 of record CAJFCO010000030.1, read on the forward strand.
TTGAATACAGGATAAAATTTAAGTACGCTGATAAGTGGCTAATTTCGTATTGCATTTTTGTCATGATGCAGAATATTGCTTTGACCCTTGTCTGGTTCTTTTATGGCGAATGGAGTGGATTTTGGTATTACTATGCTTTTGCTATAATATTTATTAGCATGGGACTCTGCATTTCTTCGACGGCTGTTTATCACTCGATGTTTAAACCCGGCAAACAAAGAATTTACGCCACTTGAGAAAAAAGTAAAGATACATTTTATACAGAGAGGTTTAATTTTATGAGAGTCCATTGGTGGACGTTAATTGACTGAATGGGATCAGTTTTAGAAAATTATTGAACAGTGAATTTTGAAAATGATCCTCAACTCGATAAGAAATTTTATATATTCGATTTGTGCAAAATGAAATATCGGTGCTCGCTTGTCATTCACAGTATTTACGTATTCTACACGTCACTCGTTTATTTATTATCCATTATTCATAGTAAACTCTATTCTTTATTTTATATTATACAATATAAAACGGGCTACCTTTACAAATGGCTATTTCTGATGACTTATCGTAGTATTAACAACAACTGCATTCCAATTTTAATGACATTTTGTAGTTTGCACCGGTTTAAAAATACGAATCTATATCGTACTACGTACTTATATTCTTACATCACAAACTTCTCGAAATCGTCTTTCGCGTATTGTACTTAGTACAAAATGGAATACAGTCATTACTCATTAGGTAATATAATATTTACAGTATAAGATTTTACGCTCTTTACAATATCGATATCATTCTATGTACCATATATGCATTTGTTCTTGATTGGTAGTTTATTTACGCTTTTGATGAGATTTCAGACTCTTCGATGTTAATAATCATGGCATTGGGTACTGTGTAGATTTGATTAGATGTACAAGGAACTCGGAAGTTATGTGCTTAAAAAGTTCGCGTTTCTTATAAAGTTTAAAACGAAGTGAAACTTTCGTTAAAAGTTCAAAGATTTTTCTTCGAATGTGAGATACAATCGCATCTCAAAACGTATTATAAATACGTTTAGGCATGCCAAACATTTTTGGTGCCTTTTATCTCAGTCATTGTGAAAAGTGGACATTTTGCAGTCTAAAAACTTATATATCTAGTAATAAATATACAATATCTCGAGGAAATAGAAAAAAAAAACGGTTGCTTTCTAATAAAAATTTCTGTAACTTGCAAAGTTCGGATTAAATAAATTTGATATACCTATTAACAGCATTCTATGTTTAAATAAAACCTACTGTCCAGTTTTAAAATAGGAAAGTTAAAAATTGAACTATTATACTTTTTGAGCACTGGAATATTAAAACGTAATTTCCGGAAGGAGCAGCAACTCTCAGTTTCTTGCGTATAAGATTTGATTTTATAATTAAAAAGTTGTGATTCTGGAAATTATTATAGTAACTAATTAAATACTAACCTTCGTTGCTTTGCAGTTCCTATATTTTTCAAGATATTTCCACTTAGTCTACTTTCAATGCTGCTCCTTCTTTCTTCAAATCATAATTTGGTACTCGAGATAAAATTATCTTTTACACATTTTCGCGAGTCCAGATGATTGCTTGAAAAAATAAACTATGTTTTTCAAACGTGTATGTTTGAATCTCTGTGAAGATTACCAAGTTGTGCTTCGAAGAGAATATCGTTCAGAAGTTTTTCAGCTATAATTCTTTGGTCGAGCCGCATATTTCGAAGCTTTGCAGCAACATTTCTACCAATGGCATCGAACTCGTCTTCAACAACGAGGGAATTATTATGACCAACTTTCATTACTTCACTAGATTCTGGCTCTTCTGATCTCCGCCTCCGAATTATTGACGAATCTGTCCATTCAGGAGTTTGCTCATAGTTTGGTGTTTCTTCATTTGTTTGTTGACAATCTTCCTGAAAGTTTAAATAAGTTTATAAAACTAATAAAGTATGAACAAAAATTTTTAAAAAGAACTTAAGGACCTTTTACATTTTTTTAATTTTTAGAGAGGATTTTACCATTTTGTAATATTTTTTGTATCCTCGCTTCGCCCTCACGATTTCTGGGCACCTTTCTGCTGATAAATCTATGTATATAACTGCTGGTCTTCTTTGATTCGATTTACATTTTATTTTTTCAACCATAAACGGATGGACTCTCTGAAACACAAAAATATTTGGAATTGAATATCTCAATTTTCTTTTATATTTTTACTACAGTATACAGAATATTTTATTCTTGTGTTCTGTACTTAAAGATTTGAATCCTTTAACAATAAAAGTAATTAATAATTAATACTTTTTAATATTAATACTAATTAGAAATAGCTCAATTAACCTATCACAGGAAAACAATCATCAATGAATGATAAAATTTAATCTTTAATGATAAAGCTCTCTCAAAACTCGTAAATTTATTTAGATTAGAACATTCTTTTCACAGGATCAGATAATGTTAGCTTACAATTTCTGCACATATATATAATGGACTTTTAAATTATTTTTCAAATAATCTAAAACTTCGTGCAAATTAACAACATATTGTTAAATATTTTCATTTTAAACATTCATTTTTTACTACGAAGAGAAAATAATTTGAGAAGACTCGGAAAATACTGTAGTAAATACTGTATAACTAGTTAGTAGATAACAATACTATCAAACCTTGAAATATTTTTTTAAAAAACTACGAAAAATTTGATTTAAAAACTAGAAAGATACCCCAAATTGAAGAATCAAAATTTCCAGAAAACCACGAGTTAAAATTATATTATACTAACTTTTATGTGACTGAGAAAATTCCCAGTGGATTTGAGGTTTCCATTAAGGAGTTTTTGGCATTGCAGACATCGGACAGTGACATTCGTGTCTTCCAGTCTAATAACGGAGAAGAATTCTCCATCTAATATCGCAGGAAGTCGGACCGGGGTGAGTGTCATGTGCTGTTGAGCATTCTGTGCCAGAGGAACCTGATTTTGTATATGTTGGGATTGTTGCTGAGGTATCGTTGTTGCTTCATGATTTTCCTGATTTTCTATCTGATTCTGTTGAGTAGGAGTTTGTGCACTAACAGTCTGGGTCATTTCTTGCTGCTGGTTTCCTTCAATCATACACGAGTCAAACCCCTCAATCTTAGCTTCGTACCTCTGTTGTGGAAAACTATCCATGGTCCTATAATACGTGGTCCGAGGGAACTCGTGACTACACAAATGAATCGTAACACTTAAAATACACTGTTTTCTTTAAACAATAAACTCTCATCGCAATCAACAGGTGTTCTACCTTGAATGAAAATATCTACGGAAAAACAACGTAAAACACGACTGTTTATCTTTACCACTTTCTTAGCAGGTTTAGATAAGCTGTCAGATAAGAAGTCTCACGGCTTATCTAGACCAGATAGTAGATAATTTGTGGTTGGATAATTGACAAGAATAATTATCCGGGATAATTCAATATGATTAAGAAAACAACTCTGTTAAATGAAACACCGAATGCCCAGGATCATTAGCTCTGTAAATACCTTGTTATTCTGCAAAGAATGAGTTTTGAAGTCCTTTCATTAAAGTGGCATCTTTTCCAAAAAAAACAGATCACGATGAAAAATCAACCAATTTTATCGCTTAAGATTACTCCCATTTCCACAGATTATATTAAAAAAATTTATCTTTTGCGACTAATTTGAGCACTGATAGTAAATGGAGTAATAAAAACATCCACCTCAGGAGAAACTAAAGAAAACTCCAAAACCGGGAGTCAAAAAGTCATTGTACTCCGGAATTGTTATTGATACTCCGACAACTTAAAAAAAAAACTGGACACAAGGATTTTTTTTCTAATATTTATAGCTTTTGGGGAAAAATATTTATTATATGGATTAGAGAAACGTGAAAGAAAACTATTTATCATAAAGAGTGATAGAGAGATAAACTGTATGTATATGCATACGTAAAGCACGTAACATAAACACTGACCCGCAAGTCGTTGCAGGTTTTTTTTCCCAGCCAATGAGAATTGCCTTAGGTTTGACCCACAATTACTGATTGGTTTGATTCATACAGCGCAAAATAGAAACACACCTTCCGATAAAAGCTGATTCGCGTCAAAATTCTGATTCTGTTTCTGATGATGCGGTAGACATGTGTATTGAAACATTTGGAGCGGTTGATTGTATTCAATGTAACCGGTCAGAATAAGAATACAAGAAAAATTTGTATATTTCTCTCTTATTTACAAATTTCTCTGATTGTGTGCAAAATATTTTTACTATAAATGCCTGCTGAGAAGTGCGAATAATTCCGTGAGAGTGTGGTGTTAAATTGTATTTCCTTGTATTTGCGTTGCGAAATGTCTTCGCCCCGCGGTGAAACCGCGGAAGCCACAGAAGAAAATAAGCCAGAGACTGTTGAAGAAAGTGTGGTAAAAGAGAAAAGTGAAGAAAGTTGCTCGAAAAATGAAGAGTCCCTTCCCTCGTCTTCGGAGGATGCTCCAAAAAATGACAGGGATGCCTTAGCTGAGATGAGTCCTATCAGCAGGAAGAGAAAGCATTCCCAGGACTTCGAAGCCACCAAGGTCCCAAAGAGCTGCGAGGGACAGGATGCACTTGTAAACAAATTAATTATTATTACTTTTCTTAATTTCATTTGTCTTTTTTACATATTTATTGGTACTATTTTATGTCAGAGTTTCTGTGAAAAATTAGGGAAAGTAAAGAAGCTTTCAAGCGTTTAGTTTTATCGATTTAATATTTTTCTCGCTTCATTAATACAATAATTAAGAATAAAGTTTTGTACACTAATTTACTTTCATATATCTAAAAATTATCTGCATATAAATGTAGCAAAAATATTTTCTGATTCTAGTTTCTTTGTTTACAACCGGATTTTGACTACAATTTATTTGCTTTTCATGATTCAATATAGTATTAAATATAAAATTTAAATACAACATCTAATATTGAATATGGTATCAAATTATCTATTGTAAATGAGAACATCAACAGTTCTGAGATATTTAGAACAGATTATATTGATTATTCTTGGTGTTGCTGTGATGATACGCAATAAAATATAGAGTTATAATTGTAGAAATTTATCGTTACGAAAAATATATTTACATATGTAAAACACAATAACAAAAACTTAATTAACAACATTTTTTCCCTGCAGAATGCCAATATCCCATCAGACTTATCAATAGGAAGTACTAGGGAAGAAAGAAACGTTAATGAATCTGAAAGATCCGCGGAACATGTTAATGTCGTTGCAGCACATTATAATGCCATTGAAGAAAAAGGTTTATCTGTCAGATCTCAAAGTCGCATAGTATATATGCGAAATTTTAATAATTGGGTAAAAAGTATGCTCATAAGTAAGTAGACCAAACTTTTTATTCCAGGGTCTATTCTAAATTTATGATTTTCTTTAAAATAGGCCCTGTTTAAATTCGTTGTAGATTCACTCATGAAAATCTAACTCACATCCTAATTTTTTTACAGACGAATACATGCAGAAAATAATACAAGACAAACGTCACGGTGACCCTATAAAAGTATTAGATATGTGTTGTGGAAAAGGAGGAGACTTATTAAAGTGGCAGAAAGCAAACATCACACACTTGATAGCTGCTGATATAGCAGCAGTTTCAGTACAGCAATGTCAAACTCGTTATAAGGATTTGACAAGTAACAGATCTAGGGATTCAGGATTTGCACCTGTGTTTAAGGCTGAATTTCTAACAGCCGATTGTTCAAAGGTATTTCCTTAAACAGTAATGATATTTATAAAATTAAGAGATGTGAACAAATGAAAAATACTCGTAAATGACAATCGGAATTCGTTAAAACAAAAAGATTTCAGGTCCGTTTGAGAGAAAAATACAAGGACCCCAGTATGGAATTAGATCTCACTAGTTGCCAATTCGCTCTCCATTATAGTTTCGAATCTCTACCACAAGCAGAGTGCATGCTTAGAAACGCCAGCGAAAGTCTTAGAACAGGCGGATTCTTTATTGGCACAATTCCGGATGCCTATGAATTAGTGTAAGTTTGTAGATTTAAAAAATGCTCTAATATCATAAGTTTCTTCAACAGAAATATTAATCTGGGGATTTTTTTATAGATCTCGATGGCAAAAATCCGATGAAAATAAATTCGGGAACGAAGTTTTCAGTGTGGAATTTCAATCCGATAAAGAGGTACAAGTACCTCTTTTCGGAGCCTCGTACAATTTCATCCTCGAAGGTGTAGTCAATTGTCCAGAGTTTCTTGTGCATTTACCAACTTTAATTAAACTGGGGGAAAAGTTTGGTCTAGAGCTGGTATTATATGAAAGGTGAGGAATCGTTAAAAAGAAAATATGCCTTAATTATTAGAATGGCTTTAACTATTCTTATTTTTTTTTGGCAGTTTTGGAGAATTCTTTGAGAGAGTGAAGAATGAAGGCAAATCACTACTTGGGAAGATGCAAGCTTTGGAAACTTACCCACCTTACCACGAAGCACCGCTTCTTGGTAAGCAACCTGATGATTATGAACATGCTCGTCAGTATATGACGGACTCGGTAGGCCATCGAAAAATTGGAACGCTTTCTCAGTCTGAATGGGAAGCCACATGTACGTATTCCATTTATTAATTTAAAGCTAAGATATTTCATATCAAACACTACAACGAATATTATTCTTTTACAGCTTTGTACGCTGTATTTGCGTTCAAAAAAAAGAGAACCACATGGACTGCCGACGCAAAACCAGAATACACATGAAATTATAAACATTTTATTTTTTAAAAATCAATAATTGTTGAGAAAATTATGCCATGGTGAGAATAGATTGTGTGCTCCTTTACCACGTATAGTATATACATTATACATACTATTTTATTATTGTAAGGCATCGTACATAAATGAATTGTAGTATACAAGCAGATTTTTTGACAATGAATTTTTTCAACGAAATGTAGTATACAAGCTGATTTTTTATGAATGAATTTTTTCATTATAATTTAAATATTTCTTTGTTTTTTTTTTACACCCGAGGTCAAGATAAACTTCATTTTGTGAGTAAAACGATTGTATTTTCAGTTGCACCGATTTATACTGAAGAAATTATGCAAAAATATTTCTTTTTTTCTTTTTTTAGAGTATCTCAAAAAATTCCTTAAAAAAGAAAAAAATTAAAAAATACTTGTTTCTAATGAAGTGTCAGCTGTTCTATATGTTTAAGAAATACAATAAAAAAAGGATTTCACTCAGGTTAGGTCTACATTTACTTCTCAGAAAACTGCAACCACGACTGCAACAATTATTTTCATCTCTAATTCCACGATTAATAATGCTGCGAGCTTTCACACCTCTGCTTGCAAACGGAAAATCTCATAAGAGTGAAAGAGATAGATTGTGGAAAAGCTATGTATTCTATATCTCTTTCATTTACAGAAATTATAGGCAGTGTGCGTTTGCAACAAGCGCAAACAGGGAACTTGTATTTGTATTATTACATTTATTATTTATATTGAACATTCTCTCCCATTTCTAGTCTCCTAATATTTGTTGACGCTTACGCAGATGGTTTCTCGTATGTAATTCGGAGATTCAAAAAAACCGCCATTACTTATAACTGCGCACAAGTCTACTGCACAGCATCAATTTTCCCCTCTGAGCAACCACCAGTCACCACTGATGGTACATTGTATATACAATAATACAAGTCCGACTGAATTTGCATTCAGAAAGTCCATGAGAGTAAAGATACAGACTGTGTTTCATCTCAAGGGCATCCGCCAAGAGAGTGCGTTTAACCGTTTATCAGTCCGATTTTTTAACATTCTCTTCCAGCAATTCTCAGTGTATAGATTGAGATTGTCAATCTCCCACCCCTCCGTCCTCCCACCTCACTCATTACTGGTTGTATTACATATATATCAGTTTTTGGACTGCACAACCGTTTCTGGTTGCGCCTGCGCTTTAGGTCAATTTCGGCACTTAGACGACGCTTGACCAACTCGTCGGTTTTCACTTTTCAGTCAGTCACAATCGGTCTTGAAATTACAGAAGTTCAAGCGTGTTGCTTTCTGTGCCAGAGTCTATCACCCTGAGCATACATGAGAAATGGAGCTCGAACAACCGATATCTCAACCGACTCCCGAAACGGTAAGTATCTATTTCATCTTGTTTCGAGAAGCCGCGTTCACGTAGGTACTCCAATTTTCTCTAAAATTCGGGATTTTCTGGCTTTTCTCTTGGTCTTCGACACGGGCAGAGACGCGAAAATTTTCTAAGTCCCAAAATGGCGTCTGCGGCTAAGTCCCCACGTACTGCACTTAGAAAAATCAACCATGAGCTTCAGGGCTTAGAATTGTGCTTATTAGAACGAATGTTGGTATCTAAATTATGCTAAATTGCACTCTTTCTTCTCTGTTTTAGGAAAAAACATCCAAGGAAAACAGCAGTGCTATAGGAAATCATGGAGGTAAGAAGATTTTTGCAATATTTCAGTGAGTGGAGTAAGAAACACGTTTCACGTCCAGATACGATAAAGCACAAAATTCATAAAATTAATGCACTCTTAGGATTCTTACACGTGTTCTCTCGAACCTTCTTTTTCTTTACCTTATCAGCTCGTATTATTTGCTTTCAATGTGGCGAGAAAAATGCTATAAAAATCTTTGTTTCATATTGTAAAAGAATATCTTTCACTGATCTTATAGTTCAGACTATAGAGAATAAATTCAAAAGATTTGTTTTATTATTTTACATTTGGATTTTAGCATCATTTATGTTATTTTCTTATTTTATTTACTACATCAGTTTTCGACAGATCAATATTCTGAGAAAAATTCAGTTTTAAAATCGCTTTTGTATTCATCTTTTGAAACCACTTGCAGCTTGTGATAAAAGTTCCTAAAGTAATTCTGGAGATTTTGTTTTGGAAGACATTTGTCCAACATCGAAAGAAAAATATCAATTATTTTTAAAGAAAAATAAGAAAATACAATAATAATATTTTTTTACGACATTTATGTTTTCCGGGAGCGGACGAGATGAGACAGAAGTGTAAATCTTTTAATTCGCCTATTATTTAATTACCTGCAACAATTTATGTTGCAGAAATGTAAAGCTAGCGTTTCTTGACCACTGGGCCTTTTTAATCATTTTAAAAAGCTTAACAGTATAGTCATAAAATGATTAGCTGTTCAAAAATAATATTCATTATTACTTGTAATTAAAAGAAATTTGTATTATTTAGTGAAAAACGAAAACATTCTTAAAATGCAGGAAGAGAAATCAAAGAACATCATACTTTTATTATTCATGAATGTCATTTATAAAGCATTGTCTATTCGCACCAAATAAGTTAGCGGATCACTTTCCATCCACAGTATTTGTACCGAAAAAATCCTGAACTTTTATATCAAAATTTCGGTACGCATAGTTAGTTTATAAATCAACTTCACTGATTAGATGAATTTATCTAAATTTCGGTACGCATAGTTAGTTTATAAATCAACTTCACTGATTAGATGAATTTATCTAAAAATCTTTGTTTTTTTAAGACGGACACTTAAATGGCATGTCCAATGGTTTTGATCGCAAAAAGGAACACAAGTCCGAGCACAAGGATAGGGATAAAGAACGATCCCACAAATCAGAGCATAGGGATAAGGACAGGAGTAAAGACAAGGAGAGGAGTCACAAAAGTGAACATAGAGACAAGGATCGACATAGAGACAAAGATAAGCATAGCTCAAGCTCTTCTAAAGACAAAGATAAGCATGGAAGTAGTAGCAGTAGTAGCAAGGATAAAGATAGGGAAAAGGACAAGGAGAAGAAGAGCAGCTCTTCCTCGAGCAAAGACAAGGAGCACAAGAGCAGTAGTAGTTCCTCTAGCAAAGACAAGGAAAAGGATAAGGAGAGATCTAAGGACAAGGATAGAGATCATCACAAGTCGAGCTCTAGCTCAAAGGATAAGGACAAGCATCATAGCAGCAGCTCCAGAGATAAGGACAAGGATGGCTCAAGTAAAGACAAGGAAAAGAGCTCTAGTTCTAGCTCCAGCAAAGATAAAGACAAAGACAAGGACAGACATAAAAGCTCGTCCTCCTCTTCCCGGGATAAGGACAGGAGCAAGGACAAGGATAAGGACAAGGACAAAAAACACTCCAGTTCTCATTCGTCCTCTGATAAAGATAGACATCGATCCGACAAGGATAAACATCGTCATGATAAAGACAAGGATCGTCATCGACATGACAAAGAGAAATGTAAGATATCTCCAAAGTCTTTTTTTTAAATAATTGCCAAAATTGCTAATTATCGATTTTAATTTGCTTTTTTTATTTACAGCTAAGCACCGCGATGATAAGGATAAGAGAGAAAAAGTGAAAGAGCCTAAGATTAAGGAAGAGCCAGAAATTGAGACTGAAATTTCCAACAAAGAGGAACCTATAGTGAATAACTATCTTGAAGTTAAAAAGGTAAAATTTTTAGTTTTGCAATAAAGCAGATGTTACTCGGTTAAATTTTGTATTTCATGGTCTGAAATCATTCCAGGAGGTGATTTCTCAGCAAGAAGATCAACAAGACATGGATGATGATGACAGCGGCGAGGAACGACCTCTTTACATTAAAGAGGAAGATGACGATGAGAAGGATGAGAAGTTTAGAGTAAATGATGACAATAGTTTAGACTCCACTGGTAACGGCACCAGACTTTCCGATCTTCATAATACTACTATGAAGACTGAAGATTCTGATGAAGACATGCCATTGGTAAGAAGCACTGTTTTCATTTTTAAGCTGAAACTCGCAGATGCAAAGGGGAAATCTGGTTTTAATTTACGTCTTTATCTTCTATTGCTAATATTTCAAAATGGATTACAAAACACTTTTTCTAACTACTTATCTACTTTTTAAATCGTCAATGTGATATACCGTCGTTCACTTGTCTTTAACACGTTCCAAATTCTTTCTCCCAACCTAAAAGTAATTCCAATCTTTTCAAATCCATATCGACGTATTCGAAAGACAAATTACCTAGTATCAATAAATCTAATCACCCCCATTTTACTGGAAGTGTTTACCAATGGAGACCGTCATAAGGTATAAATTTTCTGAAAGAGTTATTGGTGAAGATACTTGTATTGAATAACTGTGCGGCGTACTCTATAAATATAAAATTATTCTAGATACGAAGAACAATATCCTTTCAAATATCAACACGCTATTACGGTTTGTAATTTAATTAAATTTCGAAACATTCAGCATGAAGTAAAGAGGGATTAGGTTCATCTTTTACAATCAAGTCTTGAGTTGAAGTATAATGTGAGGGTAATCTTTGCAGTCTAGTCGGACAAAACCTTCACTAAGTGTCAAGAGAAAGGTTGAAACCTCCGATGAGGATGAAGATATTCCATTGTCCGCTCGCAAGAAGCCGAAGAAAGAAGCTTCAAAGAGTAAAAAAAAGAAAAAAGATTCCGACTATGAGGACTCAGACTTTGAAGAAGAGGTAACAGATTTTTTGTAATACTAGGAAAATAACTCTCTTTAAAGCTTGTACAGGGTGAATAATTAACTAATAATTAAATAATTTCGTTTGATTTACCAGAAACCTAAAAAGAAAAAGCAAAAGGCTCAAAAAGCCACGAAGGCTGTGAAAAACGAAAATCCAACTCCCAGTCCCAAAAAGAGACAAAAGAAGGAAGAGGAGGAACAACATGTTTGGAAATGGTATAGATTTTAATTTTTCTTGAGGTATCTATACGGAAATGATCATTTTGTGGAGGGGGTCGTTCATTAATCTTAGATTGTGATCTTAGAGTATCTCTAGATGATCTGAGAAGTAGTGATGGTAATGTTGGTACCCTCAGCTACTGCACGTGCGTTAGAGTAGCGCGCTCATTGGTTGCAATTTTTCGCATTTTGTGTGCGATTCGAAAGTGATAAATAGAATGTTCATAATTAAAATAAATAATCATTCGAAATTGCACGAAAATCTTTCTAATTGACTACATTTAGATGTAAGACTTACAAATGATTATTTATTTTAATTATGACAGTTCTATTTATTATCACTTTTGAATCGCGTACCAAATATGAAAAATTGCAACCAATGAGCGCGTTGCCCAAAAGCATGCGCAGTAGCTCAGGGCGCCAACATTACCAAATTACAAACTACATGTGCTAACGTGTGAAGGTTAACCTCAAATTTGAGAAATGGATTTAGTCGATTTAGTTATATATTTCGGTGATTAATATTCAGAGATGATAAAGAGTTTTAACAAAAGTATTACAATCTTATTGAGAAATGTATCACAGTTAAGACTTTTCTGTCATGGCAAACTTGCAAAACCTGCAAAAAAAATTGAAGTTGACTTTCCAAAGAGGTTATGGTACTGTACTTTTACTCCTTTTACCCCTTTTACCCCTTTTACTATTTTATTGAGTAAATATGGTGGGGGAAGTAAATGCGAGTTCATTGATCTTATAATATTATCTTATCATTGAGTTTGTGATCTTATATTCTTATCTAAATAGTTTTTTCTATTTTAAAATCAAGATTGAGATATTCTGAAAATTAGTTTCCATTTATTTTTACTTAAAATCCAAATTTAGGAATAATTTTATGAGTAGACCAAATATTATCATGAAATTGACAGCAGAATTTTGATTTTTCAGGTGGGAGGAAGACAAAAAAGATGACGGAACGAAATGGAAATACTTGGAACACAAGGGTCCTGTTTTCGCTCCAGAATATGAACCTATTCCCTCTAATGTAAAGTTTTACTACAACGGCAAAGAAATGAAACTTAGTGAAGAGGCTGAGGAAGTAGCAACATTTTACGCTCGTATGTTAGAACACGACTACACTACGAAAAAGGCGTTTAATGACAACTTCTTCCACGATTGGCGCGAAGTGATGACTGATTCAGAAAGATCAAAAATCACAGATCTATCAAAGTGCAATTTCAAAGAAATTAACGCCTTCTTTTTACAAAAAAGTGAAGAACGTAAAGCTATGTCGAAAGAAGAAAAAAAGAAGTTAAAGGAAGCGAATGAAGAAATTCAGAAGGAGTATGGTTTTTGTACTATCGATGGCCACAAAGAGAAGATTGGTAATTTTAAAATTGAGCCGCCAGGACTCTTCAGAGGTCGAGGTGAGCATCCAAAAATGGGTAAACTGAAGAAAAGAGTCATGCCAGAAGATGTGCTTATTAACTGTTCCAAAGACTCAGTTATTCCTAAAGCTCCATCGGGACACAAATGGAAGGAAGTGAGGCACGATCCACATGTTACATGGCTCGCTTCTTGGACGGAGAATGTTCAAGGTCAAGTTAAATATGTTATGTTGAATCCGTCAAGTAAACTGAAGGGAGAGAAGGATTGGCAAAAGTATGAAATAGCAAGAAAACTAGCAAAATCTATTGACAAAATTCGTGAAGAATATCGGGAAGACTGGAAGAGTAAGGAGATGAAGATCAGGCAGAGAGCTGTCGCTCTTTATTTCATTGACAAACTAGCTCTCAGAGCTGGTAATGAAAAGGACGAGGACCAAGCTGACACAGTTGGTTGTTGCTCTTTAAGAGTTGAACACATCAGTTTGCACGAGCACAAAGACGGAAAAGACTATGTTGTTGTATTCGACTTTTTAGGTATGTTTATTTATTTAGGTATAATTCTAGTGTTTAATTATAATTAATCGGTCTATTTATTAATTTCTGTATGTTTCTAGGTAAGGATTCTATAAGGTATTACAACGAAGTACCAGTAGAGAAACGAGTTTTTAAAAATCTTCAGTTGTTCATGGAAAACAAGTCACCGGGAGACGATTTGTTTGATCGTTTGACAACGACGGTGATGAACAAACACCTAAACGAGTTGATGGAAGGTCTCACTGCGAAAGTATTCAGGACATACAATGCGTCATGGACCCTGCAGCAACAGTTAGATAAATTAACAAATCCTGACGACTCAGTAGCAGAGAAGATTCTTTCTTACAATAGAGCGAACAGAGCAGTTGCGATATTGTGTAACCATCAACGTTCCGTTCCTAAGACACACGCAAAATCCATGGAGAATCTTAAGGCGAAGATTGACGCGAAAAAGGAAGCCATTGAGGAGGGAGAAATCCAATGTAAAGACGCTAAACGAGACGCAAAGAACGGATCAGTCAAAGAGAAATTGTAAGTTTTTAAAAAATTAATTATAAGTATTAAAAAATCAATTTATTGTAATCTAAATACGAATTTGTAATTCTTACAGAATATATGATAAGAAAAAGAAGCAACTTGAGCGATTGAAAGAACAACTGACGAAGTTAGAGGTACAGGCCACAGACAAGGAAGAAAATAAAGAAATTGCACTCGGAACTAGTAAGCTGAATTATTTAGATCCTCGAATCTCCGTAGCTTGGTAAGTAAAATATTTTCCTCTCTTTTTATCAAACGTTATTTTTCTCATTGGAATTGAATTTATAAATTACAATACTTTTCTAGGTGCAAGAAGTATGATGTTCCAATTGAGAAGATTTACAACAAAACTCAGAGAGATAAATTCCGTTGGGCAATAGACATGGCAGGAGCTGATTTCGTCTTTTAACTTCTTTCATCTTCGAGCTGACTGAGCCTTTGTTTAGTAAATTTTACTTGCAATATGTAGGCATGCACAGCAACGTCTAATATTCTTTTTATTATGCAGAGCATGACCGCGGGTCTGACAGAAATATTTTAAAACATTGTGCACTCTATAACTTTTTTGAGCTGGAAGCTCTAGTAATGTAATTAATGCGTATATGTATTATTCTGATTGTAAAGTACGCCATTCATTCATTGAACAGTGATTGAATCGTCCAAGTGAAGTGTCAAAAGGTGATTTTCGTTAGAAAAATTTAAGCATCAATTTTCACGTCGTCAATAATTGAAACTAGAAATGAGAAAAAAATGAAAAAAAAACTTTAGGTAGAAATTTCTTAAGTGTGTCAACTAGAGGAAGTATAGTGTAAATAGGAGTAAACAAATTTTTAAAACAATTTTACAGCGAATACAGAAGTTATTTGCTGTCCAGGAAATAGATTTTTTTTTATCCACAATTTAAAGATTTTCTTATTAAATGTGGACACTTATCACTAAAAGTAATTTGAAGATTGTTTTTAAATTGTAGTAGTTTCAGAAACTAAGGATCACACATGAGTTTCGTTCTTTACTAATACGACTAATACTATGATAATTTTTTATGTTACATAAGAATTTCACTTAGATTAGAATGTCAAAAGAGATACTTTTGATATCATTTGAATGTCATTCGTCAATGCATATTCTCTAGACTTCCAGTATTGTCTGGAATTTAGGATCAATCATTCGTGCATCGTGCTCATTTTGCAATAAAACGACATACACTGTGAATATATCAGTCATTCATCAACAGTCTGTGTTTTCACCTATATTTGTTTTTTTTTTTTATTTATTTTAACTTTTTTTTCATGGTTATTTAGAATATTGAAATCTCTGTCGAGGTGAAGGTACAGACATTCAATTCAAATTCTAGATGTTGAATAGAATCATCGATATTAAACTTACACTGAACTCTTCTATCAATTATTTATATGCGATTAATAGTTATCAATAATAACGTACGTAGATATGAACATACGCATATACATATGAATATGTATTGTGTAATTATTTAAGTGGTAGTAAAAAATAAAGCAGTAGAGTTGGTTCGTCTTTTTTAAACTGACTCTACTTATCAAAGGACACGTCGAACTTAGAATGAATTTCCCCTTTTAAATCCAAAGGGTAAAAAGCGATGCCGAAGTTTATTTTTTTATTTTTTTATTTTTTTCCTTTCTGGTATCAATCTTATTTTCGGAAAAAGATGATCTTTTGTTGTTAGATAGCAGCTTCGAAGATGCATGAGTCTCAACAAGTGCAATTATAGCTAGGAAATCAGCTGCGCCAGCGTGATTATTTTGGTATAGTATAAACTTAAATGCAATTTTTTAACTAAACTGTTGAACAAAGTTTATCAGCTATTGCGCACTGCATTTGCAATCTCAGTAATTATTTTGGAACTAGTTTGCGTCGACGAATTTTAAAGGCTGAGGTGGGACAAACTCAAGAGACAAGACTTAGTTACAAATTATAATTGAAAATAGGCAATGTGATTCTAATGAATATGATTATAAATAAACACCAAACAACAATAGACGAGACTTGGTAAAAAAATGTAGAATTTATAAAAGAAAAATAATTCACGATTGTAATTTTTAAAAATCTTGTGTTTTATAGTCAAGTATTTTTGGCTTTTAAGTTATTTGCAACAGTTTTACTACTCGATATATAAAACGGAAATTCTACAGATCAAATAAGAATTAATTTAAGTAAATGTTTCACTTTAATGAAACAATGCGTCTCAACTTTGAACTATTTTAATATTCAAACTTCAGCGTCACAGTGCGTTTGATTTTAAATATGTAAAAATTTTGGAAAAAAAGCACTGTATATTTTAATATACTTAAAAGTAAAAAAATTAGATGCAACAATTATGTAAACCGATTAATTTGTGAAGATAATGTACCGAAAAGGCAGTTTGAAGAACACAATATATCACTAAATGACATAAACGACTGCACGTGTCTGTATACAGAGCTCTAGTTTCTGATGTTAATATTAATACGTATAAACAACAGATTTTTACCAAGCATAAAAAATATTAATCATAATGTAGCTGGACTTGCACAAAGTGTCAGACTGTATGTGTTTGGAATATCGCCACTTCTGTACATTACAGGAATAATAAATGTGTTTATTCAGAAAAAATATTTTTTTATTTCATCAAGTTATGTTAAATTTAATTAAACTCTTGACAATTAAGAAAAGTCTGAGGATTTATTTTAGAAAAATAATTTATAAATATGTTAGCTTTTAAGATTTCAGAGAAATTAATTTTGAATATCTTTATTATTTCAGAAACTTAAAAAATAAGATACATTTTTGAATAAATCTTTTATTTAACAGAATTACAGTAAAAAAAATTCACCTAAAAATTCTTTCATGACAAATACCTACATCCAATTTGACTGAATCTCGTGAAATCCTTACATATTACATAGAATTTAATTATAATTTATAAAATCTCTGTAAACAAAGAATCGGCTGCAAAGCAAACTTGATTCGCCTAGCATATAAAACGTAAGATAACTTAATGATTAACCGAATTAATAAATTTGGTTTAGTTCTTGGCTTACAATTAGATAATCAGACTAGACTATGTGAATGCTAAATCAGGGATGAGTGCTCAACTTCTAATTTTAATGAATTACGTCAGTGGTGGTGAAGCAAAGTAATAAATGAAAAAAAAAAACTTCTATGATATGATAAAAAAAATAAAAAGAGTTGCATTAAAATTTAGGAAAAGATGTGAAGTGTGTCCAAGTTAAAGAAGTTTTGTAATGAAGAATTAAAACAGTTAATGGTAATTTATGAATAAATTAGCTTTTAAAATTTAAAGCACTTAGGTCCATGATGTTAGCATAGAAACATTTTTTCTCTTTCTTCTTTTATAACGATTTTCTGCTAGAAAGTAATCTTAATTCTAATAATTAATAAATTCGATTTTGGCTGTTCTCACTACCCAAGTTACATTTTTTTAAAAACATTTTTGTTTCCAGTTCTACACATACGTGTGTAAATATCAGAAAGCGGTAAATAAGATAAATTTTATAAAAATACATTTTCCATTCACAGACAATTACAATTCACACTTTTTATTCCTCGTGTGATTTTTTGTTATAAGATTGATTATTATGATACTACGATCAAAGATAAATCAATTTGTTTAAACTGATTGGATCGCTTTTATGAGCTCTAGTTTCAGCGACAGTTAACACCGTTAACACAATTATTTCTTAATAGTAAACTGCTATTATTAGATTTTCTACAGTGTTGACCGCTCTCAAAAATTGGGAAAAGCTTTGCAAATTTTCAAACAGACAAAAATAGCTTTAAAATAATTAAGACAATTTAAACTTTGACAGTAAAAATACTGGAAAGTTCAAATTATCTAAAGAATCGAAATTCTGCTTTATCTTTTAAAAAGCAAAGAAACGATAATGACGACATCTAAGTACTAAGACAAAAATATTGTTTTGCAAAGTCTTTTGATAGTACGATATACAACATACAAAGTCATTGTGTAAATTATAAAATTACGCCATTTGAGATTGTATTTGCGAAATTATAGGGCGAGTAAGCCAAATTGCACGGCAAATAAAATAAATAAATACATCAACAGAGATATATATAAAGCAATAAATAAAAAAATAAATAAAAATGAACAAGTAGAAGAATGATAAATAAACAAATTGTATAAATAAAAAAATCAATAAAAATCGCAATAAGAATGGCAAATTGATACAATTGTTTCTAATAATTAAATACTAATTTAATTATGAGAACGTGCATTGGCTTATACGCCTTATGTGTCCTCAAAACAAACGTTCGAGCACACCCTCTTTATAAATTGTGATTAAATAAACCTCAAGAAATCTTTCATGATACACAAAAAAAATTTCAGGACTTACACTCTGTAAATCGCTTATACAGATAAATTGTTTATCAATTTCACAAACTGTTGCAGTCTGAGAGAGTCTATAAATCACTTTCTTATTTCTACTCTGGATCGTTATCCGCTTCCCCAGCAGGTAATATCGTAACAAGGCCAGCAGCTGCTACTTTAGCCTTATAAGCTTCCGGTTCGAACCAGCGAATCGGTGCCTAAATAAGAAATAAAATAAAATTAATATAAGTCAAACAAGTAAATAGAATTAAAGTTTCAGTCAATTTTATAGGAAAGGAAGGAGAAATTGGTTAAGTTCTTACCTTCTAAATAGCCCTAGTCGCGTGCTTTAAATGACAGATAAGAAGATTGTCAATTGCAGTGCTGGTTATTAAAAGCTCTTGTAAATACACAACACACTATCATCAAACCTATTAAGCTAATGCAGGCTTCGTTCAATCAACAAACTTGAAACCAAAAGCTGTTCTTAAAAACAGATTAAATAAACAGTAATTTATTTAACATTTTTAGAGTCGCCTGATCTAAAGACGAAATAAACATAAAATTTGGAAACAATTATAATTAAAAGAGTCTTGTGTGGATTTAGTAAATTAGTCATACTCTATCTAACACAAATTTTTATTAAAAACCATATCACTTGTAGACAAAACCAGTTGTTTCGATATAGTTATTAATCGTAATACTATCGGTCATATAAATTTCCTCTTGATAGTAATGACATGATTTTTAAAACATTAAGGTAAATTAGGTAAAATTAAGACAAGGTATTGGTAAGTTTCGCCTTAAGAATTTTAAAAGCAATCTCACTAAATTTTTTCAACGATATCTGCATATACGTTTGTAGAAAAACAATGATATCTTTTTAATCACCATAGGAAAACCTATGATAACCAGCATGATGGAGATGATAGAAATATAAAGACGACTGTTAAATTCTCACGTCAGCTGTCGTAGGTTTTCCTGTATTCATACAGTTCTTAGCAGTATGGTAATTTTATTAAGTACTATAGTACTACACCTTATCTATAAATATTATACATACTTTAAAAAATCGTCTATGAGATCTTAGCTCTCTTTAAAGAAAAAAGAAGAAAAAACAAACAAAAATTTATTTTTTTAATAGTCTTAAATGCAAGAACATACAACATATCTTTGAATTCTAAGATCTAGAATGCTTGCAGTAAAAGTCAAGTCTAATTTTCCTGGTAAGTTCTGCTCACTTATTTGTTACCGATAAATTCAAAAACGTGCCTTTCAATTTCATTTAACTTCGATTATCTTCAAAACGTTTTATAACGTTAGAGCGAAATACAAATATGAACTAGAATAAAACATATTTGCAAAATTAAATAAACATATTTGGACTACTCATTTATCTAATTAAAAAAAAAAATGAAAAACTCAAAAATAATTTATGAGCAATATCCCTTTGATTTTGACTCGAAGACATATATTATAAAAGTCGCAATACATGTTTCGGTTTAGTTATCACAAATCTCTGGTGAAGGCATTTTGGCGTTTTGATTCACCCTTTGGTTGAATATATCTATTCTTTAAATAGATTCTTTAACTTGAAGCGAAAAATTAAAAAATACTGAATGTATCACAGAACATTGTTAAACATAAAGATATATGAATAATCTAATTAGGATTTATGTTTTCCAACTATGAAATTCAGGCAACACTCTCAAGTTGCTAAGTGTAATACTAAGCGGATCACTGATCACAATTACAATGATAAAGTTATTAACTAAAAAAATACTAATACTTGAGATTTTCTAAGTCTTCTCTCGTATAACTGATAAGTCTTAATGGTTTCTTTACTATAATCAAAGACAAAGCCTCTTTTGAGATTCCTTAATTATAGTTAAAAGTCTGAATGACTGCGTTACAATAGTCAAAGACAAAGCGTTTCTGACATTCTTCAAAGATTTTGTTTTTCATATGAAATAAACGTATTCGTATTGTGACTGTCTTTTGTTATTATCTGCGTCAATTAAACAGTTAGGCGATCTGTCAGATTCGTTAGTACCGTCTGTGCCGCAATTAGTATAATTATAATTCCTGTCGCGTACCTTGCGTACGATGTTAGGACACTCCTTCTGAATACGAGCCCAATCTGCAGGAGCTCGCTTAGCGTAAGGTCCAGTGGAGCACATCAGTAAAAACTCGTACGTTAGCTCCCTCGGTGCTAAATGAAAGCATTTTTTATTTATTTATTTTAAGAATATCTGGAGGATTTTAACTTGTATTTTAATGCGTTTTTAATTTTATGGATTAAAAACACGTTAGAATCTCCACAATTGAAGTAAATATTCCCAAAGTCTAAAAATGTTATGGTGAATTCATTGCTTGATATCTTATTCTACGTTTTCCAAGTGAAGGGCATGTAATAATGACTGTAAGAGCTTTAATTTTGCCAGCTTGATGTTCACAATAATAAATATTTCTTGCTAAAACTGGGCAATCCAACTCTGTTTTTTTACAGACAAAGGTAGATTACCTAATTTTAGTAAAAAATATTTATTATTGCGAACGTAAAGTTGAAGAAACCAAATCTTCTCTTATAGTAAGTAAGATAAGTCCTTAAGGAAAAAAGATTTACCGATTTTTCTCGGCTTCGTTTTCGACGATTCAGAAGTTATGCGAGCTTTATAAGTTTCTTCACTCTCAGAGGTCGCGTTGCTTTCCAGACTTAATTCTCTGCCAGTGACATGAGCCTGAGCACTCGGAGGATTCTGTGGGCTCGACTGACGAATAGGAGCAAACGCAGCCTCCTCATCGAGACTAAAAAATTCTACTCCACTAACAAATTGTTCCCCTTCTCCAGAAAAATACTCGTCGAGAACTAGTTTCGCGGTCTGCAAAGGAAAATGAATTATTATTTTGTAAATTTATTAAATGAAATCGAACTTGTGGATCGAGACTATTGTTTTAGTTTTTTCTTACCTTGACAAGGTCCAAATCACAGCCAGTGATCTTTAGAGATTGGTTACCAACTGTAACGGTATATTTGTATTCGCCAATGCTGGCGTCGTTGGTGGAGAAGCTGTGGGCCAGACGAAAACGAGAACTTAGCTGCTGCAGTCTATTGCTTTCGTCGGATGCACTGCTGTTTAACGAAGAACTTGATCCGCCTATTCCGCTTTTCTCTCCTCCACCTTGGTCTAGTCGCACGGGTGAAGCATTTCGTTGTATCGTATCCTTAATTAAATCCTTCGCATAGCTGAAAAAATAAAAAACAGACATGAAATTAGGATGTTTTACTATCTTAAGGGAATGTGATACTTTATCATAAGAGCAAATTAGTTATACCAATTATACATTCATAATAATAAATATTTTTAGCTAATAAGAGTCAATAAACCTTGGTCTACATGAGACGAATGTTTATTGACTTTTATTTACTAAAAATACTTATTATTATGAATGTATAATTGGTATAACTAATTTGCTCTTATGGTAAAGTATCACATGCCCTTAAGTTAATATTCAAACCTTGTGAATAATATTGGACATTATATACTTACTGTATCTTGTCCTCGGAAGTACCCGTAATTTGGACAAGTCGTTCTTTAGCTCCAGGGTTTACTGTGAAAGTATAAACTTTATTGTTTAAACTTAAAGTGAAAGGATTAAAAAGTTATTTGTTTGTCACATGTTAATTCATTTTTTTTAAATTGCGAGCAATTAGTTCAATCGTAACACTCGGCAAAAACACTTCAGTGCAACTTTTATGATTCGTGTTACATGCTTAGTATTTATGCTTATTTCGAACAGTCATATTTATAGGGGAGGAAAGCTTGTGCGTAGTAGAAGTCCAGCTGAAAAAGTCACTGTAAGTTGACCAGAGATACAACACTCTGTTATTAACAAATGATTCTGATTTTAACCCTCCACTTACTTCAAAGCCGAAAAAAAATTAATGAGATCTATTTGAAAGTTAAATGACTTAAATAATACAATATAAATTCTAAATTCTGAAGTTTTTCAAATCAAATAAATTATTTAACGTCAAGTTGGAATGTTAATGGCCAATATATTAAAAGTGCTCAAAATTTGTCAACATTTTTAAACTGATTAATTCGGTCTCTGCTTAAAATGACAAAGGAAAATTTTTGTTTATGACAAAAGAAAACTAATGAAACAACATTCGATTAATGCTTCAAATGCATGATTAAATGCTTCAAAGCGGCTTGCACTCTTTGCTTTACCTCGCTGGAAGGAGATGATGGTCTCGCTGAGTTCTTCGATCATGTGAACTCGTCGCCCCTTTATTCCCATCACTGTTTTTACGTAGAAACAATTTTAAAATATGACGCTTTGTGCTTAATAAAAGTAACATTTGTGCAAAATTTCTACTGATCTCTAATTTCGTCAGGAGGACATTTTTAAATTAATAAATTTCCTATTTACCTTTTCCTGAATCACTGTTTCGAATGACGACTTCGTCTTTGCAGTAATTTTTACCAGGAATCCGCGTTGGTTTTGTAAACTTCCCGCTATTTTTGATAACTTCTCCTGGATTCAAGACTGGAAGAGTAGGCGACGGCATCGACATTGTTAACAAACTTGTTGGAGTTTCGGGAGTCATGGCCTCGTTCTGCTGAAACTAAAAAATATAAATAAATTCAATGAAAAAAAGTTTGTAGAATATGGTTATTGCTTTTGAAGAAAATGCAATTTATTTGCAAAAGAGACGTACATTATCTAGACACATCAGCTTTTTTGTGTAGTAAGCATCCATTGAATCGGAATGATGCCATTGTTTGGCTCTAAGTTCTATTAGCTCCAGCAAGTGAACTCTGGTCGTCACATCTAGTCTCTCATCCTGGCTGCCATTTCTAATTGCTACAAAGGCTCTGTCTAACTGGTCTATATCAGGAAGAAAAACAAAGTTAATTACAATATCGAATTATGCAAGTTACCTATTACAATTTTATATCTCTTCAAGATAAAGTTTTTAAACGTAAATGTTTTAATTCAATAAGATAAAAGAAATGCACCTCTTTTAGGAAATATTTTTGTCTTGAATTTAACGATAACGCACCTTTGTAAATAGCTTCCAGCTGGTGAGAATAGAGCTTTAAGTGATTACACATTGTAATCACGTTTGTTTGCAGCATTCGATCGTGGTAACCATTGCTTAAATGCATGGCTACATTATCGATTAAGGACACTATGTCCTCGACTGTTAAAAATAATAATAGATTAAAATATTAGAATCTTATTTTGTATATTAAATATCTACTTTATGGAGTTGTGTTTAAGATACTTTAATTATTAAAATAATTGATATACAAATGCTTAAGTTGCTCAATCAAAGATCGGTCTTTGTATTTAAAAACTGTATTCTTTTATCTTTTGTAATGGCAATTGAATTTCAAATACAAAATGAATAAATATGTCACTGAGGAAATTAACTGTTTACAAATATGTAACTACAAAACATACTTGTCGAAATCCGCCCGTCGACGGTCGATTGACGCTGAGTCAGCTTCAGCGGCCGAGGCTTCTCAAGTTTCTTGATAGTTCTAGCTCTCATTTGTGTGGTGGCCATTGTTTTTTCTATACAACAAAATATATATTTAATGTTTAATGAACTGATAAATACAAGTATAATTTTATATTAAACTCTATTTTAGAAAATTTTGTAGTAATATTTTCAGGCGTTTATGAAAATAGTCGTTTAGTGAAGGACTTAGTAATAAATTTATTAGATTGTAGAGACGTGCTGATTCGGTTTTCCTGAGGATTAGGATTTAAAATTTGTAAAAGCCGAGCAATCCTCAAACCTTTTTATGTATCTCTAAAGGTAATAAAACAATAAAATTTTCATTTTCTTTACTCTTCAATTTGAAAGCTTCTTAAAAGCATAATAAATGTAAGTCAATCGTTTCCTTATGTTCTTTCGTCTTCTTGAATTTGTATTTCTGATACAAGTGCAATTTATTTTAACATTAATTGAATAAAAATGTGGGTTTTTAATAATTGAAAAGTTCTGAACGTTCAATGAGCGAATTTTTATATTTATATTTTATGCTAGAAACAGTTTTAAAATATTGATTCATTTGCATTGAAAATAATTCTGAATGAAAAGAACTTGTAAAATATCTATTATCTTCAGTTGGAACAATATTTCTGGATAACACAGAATTGGGAAAAAAGACTTCGTTTATTTGAACGTTCAAAACTTCTTGTACATGGCTTTTGTAGAAAAATGTAATGTAAATATAGATTTACAATAATTTGGAATTGCAATTAAAAATATCTAAAATAATACAGCAAACTTTAAATCTTTTTGTTCTGTGTAACTATTATTACTTTCTTATCATACAAAAAAACTAACATGAGTCAGATCTTGGGGTTCCTTCGCAGGCATAAATCTTAGAATGAAAATTAGTTCCGTATGGTGGTCATATTTACAGGATAGTTACAGAAAGAGAAATAAAAACATACAAAAGAAACCCTTCGACTCGTTGACACTCGTAAAGTAACTCATAAAAGCGCACGTGCTACTTTGGGAGAGTCCAAAAAAAAACCCCCAAAAAAAATCTTTCAAGTAAAAAAAAAATATCTGAAATTCACAGAAAATTTGCTAGCATGACTTTCCTTACCATTCAAGTTTGATACTTAATAATCTCGATTATTTCTGCTGATGTTTCTGATTTTGACAAAGCGCAGTTAGGAGCGTTAGGAGTGCATACAAACTACGTAGCGGGCGATTTAAAAATAACTCGGAAAAAGAAAGAGTAGCGCCCTTTTTGATGACAAACGCGTAACAATGACCTTCGAGTGCGAATTTGGTCTTGGGATTTATATTTAAATGCGACAACTCATGGTCATTGCACTGTATGAAAGTTCGTTTTAGGATTACGGATCCTTATAACGGTCGTTGACCGGCGTGATGACAAAAATAATAGTCACAAAAACACGAGGTCGTAATTGCTAGGTAGTGGGTTGCTGAGTGAAGTACTGAACTGAGTATACTGAGAGAAAAGATATGCGATTCTTAGAATGCAAGAGAGAAAGTCACAGAGCAAGCAGAGGTGCGAGAAGGAAAGTCAAATCTCTTTGAAACAGGCAACACACGTGTGTTAGTATGTATAATCATGGGTGTGGGTAAAATATATAAAACAAAAAACTAATGACATTCATTTAAACTATGTCAGTGCTGAGAAAAATGTCACAAATGTAAAATAGGTGTCAAATTTGATCAAAAAGTTTGCAATCACGAAAGAATTTCAAGCCCGAACTTCACACACTTTTCACGATGAATTACAGACCAGAAATATACATGACATATGAATTAGAGAGGATTTTCATTAATTTGCAAAATTTCACACTAACAGACGGAGAATTTGACACGTTTGGGGAAGTAATTAAACGCGTAGTTTGGTCGTCCTTTGTGACGGACATACCTGTCAGATATAACACACTAAACACACAAACATAATTTTTAGAAATATTTAAGAACCTTTTGATGTTTCCGTCTTTCTTGGTCACCTCCAGTCACCTCGGCTCGGCTCGGCTGCTGCTGTGCTGTGCGGGCTGTGCCACGAATTCCAAACAGTATGTCGAATTGGAATCAAGAGCCTGATTGGATATTTGAATGGCGGCTCTAGTGAAATGACATTTGCCAGGCACGTGCACAGAGTGGCCAACATCGCCGAGCAAAAATAACTAGATAGGCGCAAAATTTGATTCAGGAAAATCACATTTTTAGACAAATCATTTTCCAGTCGTCCCTAAATCAGTGAATTTAAGACAAACTAATTTTAAGATATAAGTAACATATATTAATTAATAATTTTTAAAACTTTAGTCTTACAAATAAATTTGTTGTCCTTGAAATAACAAAAAATGTGTAATATTTTGTAATTTTTGGCTAAATTAATCAAGTCAAAGCACATTAAAACATTTTTATTCAGTCAGTAAGAAGCATTCTACACAATAATGATAAGAATGTAATAATAATAGATGATAAGAATATATAATGACAATAATGGCAATAATAATCATTCAGTATAACCACTTGTATCATGCGGGTAAACTCTTTCACTCGTCGACTTATCATACTGTATAAACGATTAAAAACTCACCAATCAACCAAGTATGATACATTCGTTAGACTATGAACGTAGCCAATAAATTATTCCTATTTTGTCTTGCTGCAAAGATCTCAACTTACAGCAGAGTAACTGATTTTGTAGATCTATTTTTATTATGTTTTATAGAGTCTGTTCGTGAATATGTTTACACCGTCGCTTGTAGTTACATATTGTAGTATCTCATTAAATTCTTTTATACAGTTCACTTTTGCCCATCGGCAAACATCAACAACCTAAGGCAGATATATCGTTACGCGGATAAATCGCTGCATTTTGTGTTACATATGAAATGCAAGTGTTCTGAGAAAAATGAAAACTACTGTAAAAGTCTATTTCGACGTATAAAATCTCTGAATAAAGGCTGTGTTTAAACAGTGTAAACATAATCACATTGGCTTTTTTTTATTACAGTAAATCCATATTCTATTGTTTTGAGGTAGTGACTTTAATGTAATCCTATTATTTTCTTGCTGCTATATATTGTGTGCGGATATGTGTCTGGTAATTCTTTACTCCCGAACCCTTTGCCACAAGTCCAAAAAGTTAAAAATTTATCGACAAGGAAATAAATCCATCAAAATTGACATACATATTGCATACACAATACGTGTACGAATAATATGAGCAACAATCTACTCTCGATTTTCAAACGCACCTTTTCTTTAAATAATCGATTGTTTTTCTTTCTTATTGCATAAAATATTTCGCTCCCACGTATCATTTTTCAGTTTTGGAACCCTGTCCACTGGGAATTTAATTTGGACTCATAGTGATCTCATTGTCAGGCGTGTTTTATCGTCAAACAGCGAGGCGAAAACGCCGAACACCGAAGAAAAAACTTGGCACTTTCCGACTCTGTTAATTCAACTAACTAATAATACTTATCATTAATAGTAACTATTTATTAAACTAACATTCTCGTATCAGCCTATCTGTGACTAATCATCTGCGACTGCAACCAACACCTGTGTAAAACAAAAACAGCATCCACGCGTGCCAAACCTTCTCAGTGTTCAGATTTAATGACCCCTCAATCTCGATTCAACTGCTGATGATGATAGTCTTGCCAGCACTTACAAATAATGCCCAGCAATTGTGCTATTTTGTAAAATTTTTAACTATTACTTCAAGAATAATTTATCACATTTTAATCTTTGTCACAGATCAGCAAGAAAGGGACCCATGTAACGTCATGCCCAACCAGCTGGCTCTAACGACGAACGCCTTTGTAAAAAATAGAACTATGGATGATCGAGCCACTAGTCGGCAAATAACAAATGTCTCACTGAAGCTATTGCGAATCACCCCCTGCGAAATTTCGTTAAATACAATTTCATTATAATTTTCTTTTGCCAGGTGCCAAAAATTTTCACCCTTAACTTTCAACAATTCTCCAATGAAAACATTCGAAAGTAAAGAGTGTTAAGTTTTTAAAAGCACCCAGAGTGATACATGAACTGAATCTAGTTTTATAAACTGGCCTGTTATTCCAAAAGTCATCCGAAAAAGCAGAATACCGAGAAAATTTCTCTAACAAAAGCAGCAGGAATGATGCTCGCGTTAATCTTCGCCCTAAATTTGTACTTTTACGTTACATGCTCCCTCTCTCTCTCTTTTAAGAAATAAAATTCAGTGAATAAAGAAAGAATTTGAGAAAACCTTCACATCAATTTTGAATTTTGACACATCCACGTTATCGCTTACGTATACTATGAATATAAGCTTTACGATAAAACTGAAAATCAAACAATTAACACACTGCACAAATATGTAAAGAAAATAAACTTAACGTTAGTTCCAACGGAACCACAGTGAAATCTAATAGCCTCAACATTTTACCAGGGGGAAAACACGAACGAAACATACACGTAATGATCGAACTAGTAACTACGTTCCTATCCTAAGATAGCGAGAAAATCCTAAGACATTTGATTCCGAAAAGTCTTGTATCAGTTTCTAAAGTTTCCTTTTATAATTTTTTTAACACGATCTCTAGACGATAATCAGAAAATTTTGGTTGAATGTCTTGTGATTTTTACGCTCTTGTAACAATTAATTCAGTATCATTGCTCCTGTTGCGTTTTTTCTCATTTTTTTTGTTTGTTTTTTGTTTTCTTTCTATAGTCGAAAAAGTCTGGACGAAGCAGAGAAATCTGCTTCCGACTCGACATACGGCTTACAATTTCATATTATGGAACCGGAGTATGTTGTTTAGCTTACGCATAAATATTTTTTAAGTGTAAAGTAAATTCTTTGATAGTGCGATTTGTCCTTGGGACAGATTTTGTAATCTGCCCCGACGAAACAGACGGCTCCAGAGTTAAAAATGTTGTCAGACAACAGTTAAAGATTAAAACCATTAGTAACTATAATTATCAATTATGCGACCATTACGATGTCTTATATCATTATAAATTACCATCGCGGGGTCTCGCGTTTTCATCGACAGTTTCTTTTGCTTATCATTTAACTTTAATCGTTAATTAATTAGCATAACTTAGTAACGAGAGTATTATTGGCATTGGGACTGCCAAGAGGAGACGAAGTAAATTTTTAACGCTTTACCTTTTTTTTTTGATGCTCCTTCAGACGAGTCGATTAGTGGCGTCGTTTCTTTTTGAAACCTGAAACAATTTAAAGTATTCAATTAAAATTATTGCTAATGAGATTGAAGATCGAGGAGCTTTGAAGTACTGTTAAAGTGAAAGAAACGTACTCTTTTTTGCTTTTCCTTTGGGCGCTTTTCTCTTTTTGGCTGAAAGAGAAGAAGATCCTCCGAAGTTGGTAATGTCTGTTCCCAAGGTTCCAATAGTAGTTAGTTGACGACGGCGATGTTTCTCCTCCTTGGTGACTGGCAAGCGAGTCATGTAGTTTTCCTCGTACTCGATCTTTCTCTTGTTTTCTCGACCCATGATGGTCTGACTTTCACTGATATCATGCATGTCTTCTGCTGGAGCATCCAAATATTCTTCTTTCAATTCTTGAAGTACCGCTCCGGAAATCGCACGCCTGCGTGCTCTTTCCCCTGCCTTGCGCATTTTTTCTGCTGTTGTTTCATCTCCATCTGCAAAGTAGCACAAGAAGAATTATTAGATTATTTAAATATAGATTTGAAATATAAGATTTATAAAAGAATCTAAAATCTAGTATCCTCTTAAATCCACGTTTCCCTTTTGTTTCTTCTAAGTACATAACAGAGCTTTCAGATCGTAGATGAAATTTAGTGGAATGGGTAAATTTCATTCACGGTCTGGGAGCACTGGTAGATGAGCTTTCTACTCCTGAGAACCATATAAAAAAAAACTAGACTTGGTCATATATTTCTAATGTGTATGAACGTATCGAACTCAACATTTAATCTCAATATTCAATCTCTTCACTTTACTTATTTTACTTAACAAGCTTTAAAAAAAAACATTACAATTAGATATTTTTCAAAAAATAACTGATTAAAATCAGATTTTACTTTGCTTTGTATTCACACTTCTGTTTAAAAAATTAATATCGCTATATTGTAAAAAAAATATCCATTTCTAGTGTTTGTTAAGTTTGTTAAGTAGTGTAATGAGAAAGAATTTTGAGGTTAGAGCTTGAGTACAAAGTTCCAACACATCTAAACACATTGTTTTAAAAAGTTGCAGTTAAGTTAAAAGTTAAAACTGTAATTAGAGAAATTTAAAACAATTTTAAACAGAACGATACTAAAAAAAATACTAACCGTAGTGAACAGCAGCTAACTTTGGTGGCACGTACACTCCAGATTTTCTCGGTTTGGAAGCATCTTCGTCGGTATCACTGTCTGATTCATCTGAGCTTCCATCAACTTTACCAATGAGCGCATCGGGATTTGCTTTAAAATTGCTGGGATCACTGTTGTTTGTAGTCCCAGTAACTGCAGTTTTCACCAACTTGTCTATCTGATACTTAAGTTTGTGGTCGATCGGCCTGATTCTCTCCAAAACAGTTCTTATTTCGATCAAACGATCTATCGATGGATCTCCCTCAATTCGTTCTCCGGAGCATTTTCTCAATACGATGTAAGTTAAATTGATGAGGTATGAAAGCAGCATGTGGTATTTCATCTCTAAGAAACTAAGACCCTTATCCGTGGAAATTTCCCCTTTCTTCACACGATCTAGCATATTATCGACAAGCTGATTCACCTGCAGGACATTTGCATTCATCTCCCCCAGGAGGCGAAATGCCTGGGGCAAATCCCTCTGCTCCATTTCATCGATTGCCTGCAATTAAAAACAATTTTTTTTAAATTCATAAATTCTATTAACTTTATACCGTATAATAAAAATATATATTCCTGTTCTATGTTTTATATTTAAATAACTCGAGCTTTTCAAACAAAAATTTCCTATTGTTTTGAACCTATAATCTAACCTCTTTCATGAAAAACCTCCAATTTATAACTTTCGCAACTTGGACACTTCGACTTCAACTTTTTTGCATAATGAAAAATGTCTTCTACTTATTTTCCGATACAATATTCATATTTAGTTTTCCCGAGTTTGAAACATTTCCCAAGTTTTCACTTTAATTTAGTTGTAAACAACTCTAAAAGTGCGGCAACGTGAGAGAAAATCACGACAATATTAGAGAAAATGATTAAAAGTTAAACTTTTATGATCGGAACATATCGTTTCGGCGACGAAAAATGCGAATAGGAGTGAAAGCCTCCGGGGGTGAAAAATCTATAGGGTTCATATATCATTTTTCCAGGTTTTTATACTTTCGGAGTTAAGAATTCCTCTGGTGAATACTGAAAGTTCGTTAAAATTCGCCCGTAAAATGGCATTTTGATTCATGTTTTTCACATATTTCATGCGGAAAATCTACACAAGTTTGGAGTTTTCAGAAAAATGTCTGCCTCCAAACTGTAGGGGAAAAAAGCGCAATAATCTGCTGCCATCTTTCCTATTTACTAATGGATGACAGCAGAAAAAAACAATCAAAAGTTGCCAGATTGAACTCGAGAAAAAATGCATTCATTTAGCCCTCGACGAACGAAACCCGGCAATATAATATACTCAAAAGATCGCACTCACCTGCACCATTGTTCTGAAACAAAAATTAAGACAACAAACACATATTTAAACAACGAAACTTGCAATTAAACTGGCCCCCACGTGGGAGGATATTTTCCTTTTCAGGGTATATTTTTTCGCTTGGAAAAGGTTAGTCAAGCGATCGACTATAAACTTTCGTCCTTAGTTTTTATTAGAAATTTCGCTATCTAGCGAGTTTAAATTAAAAGAATCTATTTATATGAAGAATTTATGAAGAGTTTTTTATTAGTACTTATAAATACTAATAATTTTATTTAAATATAAATTGTTAATTTGACTTCCAGTTTGAGAAATTAACCTAAAAATGGCGTCAGTTCAAGAACGCCATACTACAATGTAAATTTTGAGGTCAGATTTATTGTATCTTTTGTTACAAAATTATTTTTTATTATCTAAAGAATATGTTGTTTAACAATAATTATTTTTAACTGATTTCTTTGATTATATAAAAGCAGATAATGCCTTTTTGTTTGGAGCTGTCAGATTTCTAGGGAATTTAGTGGCAAAAAAATAAAGGGCACTGAAATGGCCCGCTTTTTCACTTATGGTGTATAGACTGTACAGCTGGTTTCAGGCTTTCAGCTGGTACTGCTGGTAGCCTCGGATGTGTATGGATATGGAATATGGATGTGTAATTTCTATTTTGACGTGATTGCCGATTATAAAAAGTGGAGAAGAGTGAAACAATTATTATTGGATAGTACAATAGTCGGCGTGGCGCGCCTTCAGCCAAAATAACGTGATAGAATGGTAAGAACTGTTATATCAAAAATGCCGCTTTACAAAACTGATCACTTGGCAACTAACTGTGTTAAGTATATTGCTCAAAATTTAATATATACTTTCTTCTGCACAAAATCCGACAAGAAATTCTCCCTTTCTCTCGTTTCTTCAAGATTGTTTTTCAAAGTTGAATTGATTATACTTTTAACGGCAGCAAAAAACAATTTTTTTAATCAAATTTTTAGAAAAGAAAATAAACTGCGACGTGTATATTATAGTTTTAACAATAAGAATTTAATTTTAAATTACGTTATAAATGTTAAATTGTGTATGCTTGAAACCAATAAGTTGGCCACGTGCTTGCTTTTAATTAAAAAAATTTATGATAAAATTTATGATCTTACAATATTCCAATTGTAATATAGGAACGATTAATATGGAAGAACATCATATTTGCAATACTATCCCTTCTGATGAAAGCAGATGGATTTTATGTGCCTGGTGTTGCTCCTGTCGAATTCAGAACAGGGCAGAAGATTGAAGTTAAAGCTGTCAAGATGACAAGCACGCACACACAGTTGCCCTACGAATATTATTCACTCCCTTTCTGTTTACCAAAGAATGGGACTTTTATATACAAATCTGAAAATTTGGGAGAGGTATTAAGGGGTGACAGGTACTTTTTAAATATATTTGGAGCTTTTTCTGAATTAGTTTTATATTAAAGATCATTCTAAAATTACTCAACCTTACAGGATTGTAAATACTCCTTATGAAGTGGCGATGGCCGAAAATGTACAATGTCGACTTCTTTGTCACAGTCAAGGGGAACCCATGACTTGGAACGAAGAGAGTTCACAACGGGTCATTGAACGTGTACAACATGAATATTCAGTACACCTGTAATTAAATTCACCTTTTTGAATATTTAAGATGAAAGCTCAAAATTAAACGAAGCTAATAATTATAAATATTTCAGATTGATTGACAATTTGCCAGCAGCAACGAAAAAGATTCACAAGGAGACGAACAACTTGATAGTTTATCACGGATATCGATTAGGAGGAATTGTAAACAATCAAGTTTACATCAATAATTATTTAGAACTGAAGCTTACTTATCACAAACATGCAGAGTTAGTATCAACTCTTTCCACCAACAAATTAAATTTTCTTAATAATAATATCTGTTTTTTTTTTTTAGAAACCAATTTAGAGTTGTAGGATTTGAAGTAGAGGCTCATTCAGTTGATTATAATGAGATCGAATTCAAGGACAATACTTGTATTAAACCGATTAACCCAACAAGGCCGCAGTTTGTTAACCCAAGAGGCACAAGTCTCTTATTCTTTTATTCGGTAGAATGGAAAAAATCTGATGTTAGTTGGGCAAGCAGATGGGATATATATCTGGGCATGAGCGACGTTGAAATTCACTGGTTTTCAATCGTCAACTCTTTAGTTGTCGTATTCTTCCTTTCTGGTAATTTTTTCTTTGCGATTTTTATATTTTTTAAAAGAAAAGAATGATTTATAAAACTGAATTATTTTTAATTTCATAAAAGGCATTCTAACAATGATAATGGTCAGAACTTTGAGAAGGGATATCGCCAGATATAATTCTGGTGACAGCGACAGTCTCGCTGGTTTGGATGAAGCGATAGAAGAAACTGGATGGAAACTTGTCCATGGCGATGTTTTTAGACCACCGACAAATCCACGCCTTTTTGCTGCAGTTATCGGAAGTGGAATTCAAATCTTCTTCATGGCGTTAATTACTATCTGTAGGAATTTTCTATGAGTTGCCCAATGATTTTATAATAGATTGCAAAATTCTATTTTATATCTTTAATCCTATTTCTAGTTTTCGCAATGCTTGGAATGCTTTCTCCAGC
The DNA here is from genome assembly GCA_904066015.1 of Synergus gifuensis. Lineage (NCBI taxonomy): Eukaryota > Metazoa > Arthropoda > Insecta > Hymenoptera > Cynipidae > Synergus > Synergus gifuensis. Next base: position 5,547,952 of record CAJFCO010000030.1, read on the forward strand.
CAGTAGAGGAGCTTTGGGAACTTGTGCAATTCTTCTTTATGTTTTTTGTGGTCTGATAGCTGGATACTTCTCAGCCAGATTGTACAAGACGATGCGAGGTAGAGAATGGAAAAGAGCAGCACTTTTGGTAAGGAGTTTAAGCAAAAGCGATTTAAACAGTAATTTAGCTAGAGGCGTATGTTGAAAATGAAATATAATCATTGTTTTCAGACAGCAACGTTTTATCCTGGAATAGTATTCACGACCTGCTTTTTCCTGAATTTTTTCATCTGGGGAAAGCACAGTTCAGGCGCAGTTCCGTTCACGACGATGTTGGCTCTGCTATGCCTATGGTTTGGAATTTCTTTGCCTCTCGTATTCCTCGGTTACTTTTTTGGGTACAGAAAACAGCCTTTCACGCATCCGGTTAGAACAAATCAAATTCCTAGACAGGTTCCAGATCAATTGTGGTACATGAATCCTGTATTATGGTAAGGATTTTAAACATTTATGCTGAATAAATTTGAGCAGTTTTTAAATCGAAAACTAAATGTTGAATTTGGTTCCAGTACACTGATGGCTGGTATTTTGCCATTTGGAGCAGTCTTCATCGAACTGTTTTTTATACTTACTGCCCTCTGGGAGAACCAATTTTATTACCTCTTTGGCTTTTTGTTCCTCGTGTTCTGCATTCTCGTAATTTCCTGTTCTCAAATATCCATAGTCATGGTCTATTTCCAACTTTGTGGAGAAGTAAGAATTGCCATATTTTCAGTTATAAATTCTTCAATTGTCACATTATTTAATTTCATATCAAGGAAGATAATTCATGAAAATATTTTTATTTCAGGACTATAGGTGGTGGTGGAGAACATTTGTAGTGAGCGGGGGATCTGCCTCCTATGTACTAGCATACTCTGTGTTTTACTTTATGACAAAATTGGAAATCACAGAATTAGTTCCAACCTTGATGTACTTTGGGTACACGGCATTGATGGTCCTGACCTTCTGGCTCTTGACCGGAACGATCGGATTTTTTGCAGCATATGCCTTTATCCGAAAAATATACGCCGCCGTAAAAATAGACTAGTCGACATTTCCCAGAATTGAAATTGCAAGACTTTATTTTACGTGAGTGAATACGTGTGTTCTCAATTACGAAAAGTAGACTACGAGACCTACAAAAATATCTGGAGGAATCCAAGATTTCCTTTAGAAAAATATACATCATGTTTGTAGGCTATCCAAACTTATCTCTCAATTATGTCTACAACTAATATTTTTGTTCCTGGAATTTCTATGAAATTTCATACAAAGAAAATACGTTTTTAGCTCATTTGCAGCTTATAAAAGTGTAGACGAAACGCTGTGCTTGATCACAGAAATCTTTAATAGGATTAATCGATTCTAATTAAGAACTCAAACTGTGACTTAAATGGAGCTGTTAATGAAAACTAGTAAGTTTCAAGCAATTATCTTACGAGCAAGTTTTGTCTAAATATTCACTTAGAAAGTAAGCAAATCAGGTGTTCGATGCATCTTAATATTCAAACGTAACTGTATATTATAAGGATTATAGTATGGAGATATTTATCATTACAGCTTTCCTGAGTTTTAAACATATTAAAATAGGGTTTGATTCGATTATAGTTTATTGCAATAAATTTAGACTATTATCAATTTTTTATAATTGGTTAAGATTGCCGTGTAAAATCTACAAAAAAATTGTAACTTTATTAATATTTGGCCTACACACCTATTATATATTGTATTGATTCCATCCATATGTGTTAATTTTATACTTACAGAAAGAACATGTCAATGCATGGCAGTAGTGATTAAATCTTGTAAAATCCTTCTAGATAGATTTGGAAAATATATTTTTGGAATAAAATTTAGAATTCTCAATCTTTGATTATGGTTGCTATTATTCAGTAAACTAGTCCGAAATTGTTGGTATTTTAATAAAATTGTAATGGGGATCGGTATAAGAAAAGTATTAATAAATGTAAATCTGTTTGAAATTGCTGCTTCGACAATTAATTTTCAGCCTCAATATCCTTATTTTAAGACTTTAAAGTAATTTAATAGCTATTTGAGACGGAAATAATTTCATGAAATGATTACCAACAAATGTAATGTTTGAAAATGATTTTAACAATGTGCGACATATGAGTTATAAATTAATATTAATATATAATGTTAAGAATACAGTTTGTAAATATGTACCAAATAGTTTAAGGATTTATTTGAGTAGGATTCCTTTATACCTTTTTATTATTGCTTTTACCATTTATGAAATAAAATATTCAATATCGATTATATATCATATTCAGTAATTTGTAGGCTTTACTTTAAAACAAGATTATTATGTATGTAATACAATCTAAATTATAAAATAGTTCTGGATTTCAGGAATTTTAAAGAAAATAGAAAAATTGTATGTAAAAAAGCATTAAAATGATTTGATAATTACTATAGATTATATGTCATTAGTGGAGCCTTAAATAGTGACAACGGCTTAATCTTGATTTGAGTTTGATTAAAAAGTATAGAACAATGACTATGCTTCCAACGATGTAAATAATAATAATAGTTGTTTCTATCGGCATGTAGCATTTTGACACAGAGTAATTATTTGGCGTAAAGATCCCCTGAAACAAAACAAAATGTATTTCTTGATAAGAATATCTATAATTAATTAGAGATCATGACTATAAGGAACAGTGTTGTCATAAAAAGAGTTTAACTAATTAACTAACCATGAGGAAGGATGGATTATTTTTATTACGCCAACTAAAAGAAGGAATTGTTATTTCTAAGATATCGTTTCTGTGAATATTTCTGCATCCGTGATGAGTATGTCCATCTACTACCAACCTCGGATTCAACATATCCATAAGCTGAAAAACAAACCGGAGATTACTTCAGATTTTAAATAAGTAACAATTAACAAAATGTAGATGTTGCATCAGAAGAAAATCTACGTTTCCTTTTAATTGAAAAAAATTTACCTGTTCAGAAGCTTCTTTTGATAGACACTCCCACCTCTCGCGAAATTTAATATCTTTTCCTTCCACTGGGGCCTCGTCTAATTCATTGCATATTTTATCGGATTCGCGATACATTGGAAAATGTTGTAAAAGAATGGGCCTGCTGTATCGTTTTATAGAACTACTTTTTACACAATCAATTCCTATACCTTTGGCACATTTCAAATGTTCTGAAAGAAGTATAATTTATAATTTTTACCTTCTGATTTCAGAAATTTAGTTTTTATATATGACTTACTGGAAAGCTTATTTACTGCGATTTCAGTCGGTCGACAAAGGAAACAACCATCTCCTTCCAAAGCCATACTGTTTATAAGTGTAAAGTGATTTCCTCTAATACTGATTCTTCGAACATTGGGAGATTTCATTTCATTTATAAAACGCTGATTCAAGTAGGGTGTTATTACTGTAAATGAAAAATTTTATTAAAATAAATCCACATGGCAAATTCTTTACTTTAAACGTTAAAAAATTACCATAATGAAAACCCATATCGTGATTTCCAGCAACAACATAGAGATTAACATTTTTGGGAACAGCAAAAATTGAGTTAAACCTTTCGATGTAAGCATTAAATTCCGTTGAACTTGACCAGAGACCTTCATCGAATACATCTCCTGAAAAATAGTACCAATTTTAAGTTTATAGAGTTATTACACAAAAATGGCTAGGTAATTATTTTTTACCAACCTAATATAAAAACTACATCTGGTCTATGGATTGTCATCACAGTTTGGAAAGCTCTGTACATTTGCCATTCCCTAAGTACAGACTTTGTATTTATATTTTGTTTTTAAATTTTACTTACCTTATGAACATGCAAACCATCCTATGAGAAATTGATCAAACCTTCTGAGTTTATCAAACCAGTGACCATTTCGAGGTCCTAGCAAGTGTGTGTCTGCCAGAAACATTGCTCGCACTGGTCTTTCTTCAGGCGATGGGGGCAAAATTTCTGGGTCCACTTTGTGGGGGTCCAAAACTGGCCAATTACACTAATAATAATAATAACAATAAAACAAAATTAGAGTATATAAAAAGAATTGTTTTAAAAGTTTATGGAAGAAATGCTTATGGTTATGAATTTTTAATGTTACTTAAAATAAATTCCATTGAGCACTAACCTGAAAGAGTACAACATAATAAATAATGATCTCACAAAACACCAGCAAGCCGAAAAAAGCAAACAGAGTTTCAACAATGAGTTGTTTGTATCTCCTTGAGCCTAACATTTTCAAATTCTATAAACATAATCATTTGTTTATAAAAAAATTTTTTGTTTATATCAAAAATTTATGCAGTAGTGCATTTTAAAGAGCAAGAATCACTCTGTCACTATCTCTCACTCACTCAGTCTTTGTACCATGATCTAATCAGATCTAATTCTACATAATTGTTGTATTTATTTAATTATTTGTGTTTGTTGTCTGTCTGTCTGACGTCTGTACTCCGTCTGTCAAAAAGACAGACAAAAAGTAAAGTCGATACTTCGATTGCTTCGATTTGATTACATTCTTGTATGAGTAAAGCGGGATTTTTAAATAAACGTATGCTGTGTGCTCTAAAAATAATAATTTTGTTCACTATAATTTTGTACATTTCTAAAAAATGTGTTCTTGTAAAATACTAATTAAAATCTAATTATAGGAGATATTTTTATTCTTGTGTAAAACCTATATAATGGCTTATATTGTATAAAATTACGGCATTCAATTTGTATAACTTTCAGCCTTCAGGTAGCGAAAAATTAATAAGCAGGGATAATGAACGAAAGGTCAAAGTCCTTTTAAATTGTGATACATATAAGCATATAAGGTTTCACCGGCCGGTGCCGTAAGCCATAATAGAGTTCTTGTTATTGGCTCTTAATTATCAGAAATATTTATGATTGGTCAAGCCTCCAAATTTAATAACTTAACGTCTGCAGTACACCTGCGCAATGCTCATAAATTTCACATGTGTTAGTACATTCATACTATATAGCATACGAGTCAGTCGCGGATTAACTTCTGAAAACCCCCGGAGCAAGTCTTTGCCCGGAGTCAGGATCGCCAGGATGAATGAACTACCCTTCTTTGTAAATATATGGACCAAAAAAAAATAATTACTACTTTAGAGACAGGGAAAGTTCTAATTAAGTACTTGCTCATTTGCAATATATTTTAATATTTCTCAAACCATGCCACCTCTAAAAGATTGACCGCCCTGGGCCATATCACAGCCCATGCAGTACTGGAAAGTACATATGTACATGATAGCTACGTGTGAGTGTGTTAGTAGGAGTTATCCCGCTGTGGGTTTAACGTGTGGACTGGATTGTGTAGTCTTCAGTTAAGTAGTCTTGTGAATCGAATTTTTTAAAGAATGGCGAGTTGTAGAATTTTTGGTGCGCTCACGCGATTTTCGCGTACAGATGCTCATTTTATCACTCGAGCAGGTAAATATTTTAATTAATTTGCTTCAAGTTACACTCTGTACGAATTTCACAACGAACTGTATTCAGTTTCAGTTCCATTTGGTCAAAGTAACCTTTGCTCCCTGCCTCCTAAGGCTCCTACATATTAGGTTCAGCCAGAATGCTTGAATATTATAAATCGGTCATGGACTCTTGCAGTTGCCTAATTTTATTATTGCAAAATTATACAATTTTGCAATTTCATTTGCCTCATTTTTAAATTTTAGAACAATGGCAAACGACACGTGTTGATTAACAATGTTCTCTAGATATAAAACAACAGAAGATCTTCGAATTAAATGTTTAAAAGTTTATAAGGGGTGGTTAAATTACATACAATTAAAAGCATTATTTTTTCCATATAACTTTCATTTCAGATTTTTTTAAATTATGAAAAATATATTTCTTTAATGCGTTGAATAGGTTTTAATAAGGTTAGAAAAATTATAAGAGAAGATTTCTCTTTCCGTTTTCCTTTTATTATTAACAAAGACTATTTTGTTAAATGTTTTATTTATACGAGTCGAAATTGATAGTTTAGACATTGGACAATACTTATGAGGAAAATGATAAATTATTATTTTGGTGTAGAGTCAGTAGAGGTTAGGATTTATCGATTAACTATTTTACGTTATTTCATTGATTTTATTTAGAGAATACTCATGATTATTTTTTATCCCACAATTAATTAAATTATGATATATTTTTTTTTAGCTCAACTACAGTCCCTCAGGACACTCGCCACAGTACCAGAAAAACACTTTAAAACGAAAATTGTCGACAATGTAGCCGTTATCACCATAGATTCGCCTGGAGTCAAGGTAGAAAGATTCTTTTATCTAATTTAAATTACTTCATAAAAGAAGTACAATTTATTATCTTAAATATATTTTTTAATTGAACAGGTGAACTCCTTAAATGCTGAGGTTATGGAGGAAATCTCGCAAGTTTTAAAGAACATTGAATCAAATTCAGCCGTGAGTTCTGCAGTGCTCATAAGTGGAAAGCCTGGGTGCTATATTGCGGGCGCTGATATTTCGATGATCAGCAAATTCAAAAGCGAAGATGATGGTTACAAGGTTTCTAAGGATGGCCACAGGATCCTAAATGGGATCGCGGAAAGTAAAAAGCCAGTGGTTGCAGCAATACAAGGCAGTTGCCTTGGCGGTGGCCTTGAGGTAAATTTGTATTCCTATATTCTTTAAAATATATTTTTATTACTAGAACTCTAATATTTTTTAACCTTCCTGATTATTAATGATACATTATCTCTAAATATTCAATTTTCTTTCAGGTTGCCATGGCGTGTCATTATCGTCTCGCCGTTAAAGATTCGAAAACGAACTTAGGTTTACCAGAAGTAATGCTAGGCGTTCTTCCTGGTGGAGGGGGTACTCAAAGACTGCCCAAATTAGTTTCCTTACCTAATGCATTGGACATGTGTTTAACTGGAAAAAGTTTAAAAGCAGATAAAGCAAAAAAATTCGGTGTGGTCGATCTTTTAGTAAACAGTTTAGGACCTGGAGCTGCTTCAGCGGAGGAAAAGTAAGAAAAGTAAACACAATAAAAAAGTAAAAATAACGGAAGTGTAATTTTACTAATATGAATTCTATTTTTACTTTAGCACGAGGCATTACTTAGAAGAAACTGCAATTAAAGCAGCAAAGGATCTCGCGAATGGAAACTTGAAAATCAACCGAGGACCCAAGTCAGTAGTTGAGAAGATCATGAATTTCATCTTTTCAGTAGAATATGTAAAAGACATGGTGTTTAAAAAAGCAAAAGCCCAAGTCATGAAACAAACTGGCGGTTTGTATCCTGCTCCTCTTAAGATCCTGGAAGTTATTCGGACGGGTTTGGATAAAGGTCCTGCTGCTGGTTATGAAGCAGAAGCGAGAGGTTTTGGCCAGTTGGCAATTACTCCACAAAGTAAAGGTCTCGTCAGTCTTTTCTTCGGTCAGACAACTTGCAAGAAGAACAGATTCGGAACTCCAAAGAATGCTGTGAAGTAAGATAACTTGTCTAGTAAAATCTGAGGATAGATTGCCAATTTACAGTTCTAAATTTATTTTTTAACTTTTTTTGCAGAACAATTTCTGTGCTTGGTGCAGGTTTAATGGGAGCTGGGATTGCCCAAGTCAGTATCGATAAAGGATACAATGTAATTCTAAAGGACACAAATCAGGCTGGACTGAATAGGGGTGTGGGTCAAATACAGAAGGGTTTGGAAAATGCTGTTAAAAGAAAGCGAATGAGCAGGTTAATATAAATTATTTTCTCTAAATATAATAACCATTGCCTTTAAAATTCTAACTTTAAATTAAACTTTGATTCTTCCAGTCTTGAGAAAGATAGATACCTCGCGAACCTGAACCCTACTTTAAACTACGAACTCCTTCGGAAGTCAGATATAGTAATTGAAGCTGTCTTTGAAGACATCAACCTAAAACATAAAGTGATTAAAGAAGTAGAGGCTAACACGCAAGACTTTTGTGTTTTTGCCTCGAATACATCTGCTCTTCCAATCACAAAAATTGCGGAAGGCAGTAGCCGACCTGATAAGGTGAATTTTTAAGTTTCATTTTTTTCAAAAAATGATACATTATACAACTCTAAAACATTTTTATAATAAATGCATATTTTGTGACTTGTTAAAGTTATTTTTACTTTTTAGGTTATTGGTATGCACTACTTCTCGCCTGTAGACAAAATGCAGTTACTAGAAATTATCACTCATAAGGGAACGTCAACTGAAACAATTAAAACAGCAGTTGATGTTGGTTTGAAGCAAGGAAAGGTCGTCATTACTGTTGGAGATGGTCCTGGTTTCTACACAACTAGGATTCTTGCAATTATGATGACTGAAGGAATTAGATTGCTTCAGGTAAAATGATTTGTTAAAGAAGGGTTGACACAAAGTCTTAAATATTGATATCGACCTTAAAAATTTATTTTAAAAAATTATTTTTGCCAGGAAGGCGTTGATCCCTTGAAGTTGGATAAACTCACGAAAGCATTTGGCTTCCCAGTGGGATTAGCTACACTTTGTGATGAAGTGGGTATCGACGTCGGTGCTCATATTGGAGTTTACCTTGCAAAAGCTTTAGGTCCTCGATCCTTTGGAGGCGACACAGCCATCCTTGGGGAGATGGTGAAACACGGATACCTAGGTAAGATATTTCATAAAATCATAAACTTTGATGCTTAATTAAATCACAAAGAACAAAATTAAAATTTCCTTTTTACAGGACGTAAATCTGGAAAGGGCATCTTCATTTATGAAACGAAGTCGAAAAACCGAGATGTCAATCACGGGGCGCTGGATATTTTAAAGAAGTTTAGCCTTGAATCGAAAGGAAGCACTTCTGATGAAGATCGACAGATGAGGTTGATTAGCAGATTTGTCAACGAAGCTGTGCTTTGCTTAGAAGAAAACATCTTGGCTAACCCGGTAAGAGTACTAAAAGAATTATTTTAAGAGCTAAGTTAATAAGTTTTAAAAATTTTTAATTTTGTTTTATCATGAGATAGAAACTATGAACTAAAAAAACATGTTTTGTTTTTTACAGTTGGAAGGAGACGTTGGTGCAGTTTTCGGACTTGGCTTCCCTCCATTCACCGGAGGACCTTTCCGCTGGGTCGATTGGTACGGCGCTGGTAGACTGGTGAGAAGAATGGAAGAGTTCGAAAGCTCTTATGGTGAATGTTTCAAGCCTTGTCAGTTGCTCCAAGACATGGCTAAAGATCCTTCGAAAAAGTTCTACCCTGAATAGAATACGAAACTTTAAAGATGCTACAAACCCAGTCTATCCAGATGGGTGAAAATTTTCTGATGCGGCTTTAAGATTTTCACGCATATAAGTTTTTTGCAAAACTTTGGAGCCATTTTGCATTCTATATTATGAAGTGATTTACGCTTTACATACTACGTTTATTTTCTAAAAACATATTCGCCTCGCTCTAGATTCAGATATCACTTTTACTGAACTGTTTTTGTTGATGCATTTTTGACAGATTTTATACGCCGCAGTCAATTCAATATTTTTGGACTATTGTTAATGTATCATATATTATAGATCGCTATTGTAAGTATATTTTTATTACAACAATGTTTATAAAATAAATTATAATAGATTTAACACTTGAAGTGATTTTTGTAGTAAAAATACTATTTAATATTTTTTTGATTTCATTTTTCATATCCTAAATTGAGGTTTACCTTTAAAAATTTAGAAAAATTTTTCTGAAATTAAATAGATGATGCTTGATAAAATTTTACTCTAGAAATCGTTCTAAATGCGAAGAAAAATGTAAACAAGGTCATGTAGGTCAGTTTGGCAACGTGAATATGCCGATGGCGATGGTTTCAAACAAATGGCTATACAAATGGCTCAAAGTTAGCGAGCAGTAGATTTTGAGGTAATGAAGTTGATTAAAATTCTTATATTTTTCTATACTTTTTTTCAATTTTAATACTTTTCATTTAATGTTATGCAAGTGCACAAATTCCAATTGTTTCTTACGCAAAGTAATGTCATGTTGCATGAAGTGTAAGAGAATACTTTATGGCTTATTTTCCAGAAGTTTATTACGGGTTGCACTTTGAATTGCATAATGATTAATGGAACCACTCTCCTATATAAATTTATGTAATTTCTATACTTTGAATGCTCGTTTGGCTAATGATTTACATATGTCAATAATGTCAGTCAAAATTAATGTCCCGTTTTTATAGGGAATATCCAAGGCAAAGGCAGACAGTATTTTAATCATTAATAGTATTTTTTAATCATAAATTGCAAATTATGCAAAGTTAATAAAAACTGAATTACATATATAAGTATCTTCAAATACTTATGCACAATGCAAAATTATAATCTTTAATTAATCACTCATACATTCTATAGAATATATAATTATCGAGTCCACAATGTTAATCAAATTTCAAAATGATTTTTAAAGTAAAAATAATGTTGCTTGAACGACCTTGATTCAAGTCGGAAAGTTGATGCAATACTTCTTAACAATTACGTGCGGATTAGAAGCGCACTAATAATTCACGAAAAAAAAAGGAAAAAGATAAAAAAAAATATGACAGACCTGTTTTAGTTTTATTAAGTCGTTTGTGATGAAGCATCATTCAGGCATATAAAAAGTTTATAGAAATAGACAGAAATTAACATAATTGACAAATGGAATGTTGGAAGATTAGACTACAATGTCAAATTCTAAATTTTAGATTGTAATCTCAAAGTGTTATGACGCTTGTTTCTTAATTTGAGCTGTTCCAAATTGTTATGACGCGTGTTTGTCAATTGAGGTATCCTTCTAAAATCTTAGATAATAAACTCAAAGTTCCGTTTATTATCTTATCTAGAAAGAGAATTTTAATTACTAGTGGTTCGTTTACACATAAAATAGAGCAGAAATAAGAAAATATTCTCTGAAAATGGAACTCGCGTTTCGCGTTTTTTTAAATATTCTATTCCTCAATTAAAAATTATCTGTTTAAGGGTGTTGGAGCCAAGTTCTAATTTAAAAATTCGATTTCTTCGTTTTACTTAACAAATATTAAATTTGGAATTTTTTCCTTTTGTAGAATTAATAAATTTTTAACTAAAATTATGCGTACAGAACGTGAAAATATCTAATTCAAATATTTTTTAAGTAAAATGAAAATATTCAATTTTGAAGTTAGATTTTGAATTCTTCATTTTATGCAAAAAGTATCGAAATTAAATATTTTTTCGCTCTGTATGCAGTCTTACATTTGAAAAAAGATTAGCGCTACAGAAGGAAAAAATATTTATCTATAATTTTCGTTGAGTAAAATGAAGAATGGAATTTTGAGCTTAACACTTGGGTCCAACACCCTTAAAAAAAACTAAATCTGATGTCAAATTAATGACCCCGTGAAAATTTTTAGTTCAAGGATCACACAGTTCTAATTAAAAAAAAACTGTATGTACATTTTAAAAGACAATAATTATAAAACGTGTGATTATGAAAGGAAATTCTTAAATTATAGGATTTTCAAATCTTAAACCTGTATGGGGATGATTTTTAAAAGAGAATATTATGGATAAAGCTCCTAAGAATTGAGCTGATGAAAAATAATACGGAAATTACAATTCTGAACGGTGACAAGGAAATATATGAGCCAACAGAAAATGTACACTCTTTTTTTTTCTCCTACGAAAAAGACGAATTTTAATAATGAAGAAAAATAGTAATCAACGAGATATTTTGCATCATCTACCGGTCCCACACACCTTGTTTGTGGCATTTGCGATGCGAAAAGAGGTTGGGTCCTTGGCTGATGCAAGAAAGCAGGAGGTTTCACCAGATGCTAATAAGAAGGAGCGTGCCTTCGGGTTGAACCGAACGGACGTCCTGGATTGGACGATTGTGGAGGAGTTGGGGAAAAAAAATTGAAAAAGTCGTGGTCATTTAGAAGAAAAGCCTCCAACGCATTTCCTGATTTATTATACTTCTATTAAAAAGCAGACAGATTTGTTCCAATTGAATTTGTTATACCCTTGAAGCCATATAACAATCTTAAGTCAACTCTGGGAGGACGGAAGGTGTTATTTTAAATTAAAGTAGAAATATTAAAGAAACTACTCTTCCAATTCATTTTTTGACATAGGAAAAAAGTTTATCATTATAGATCTCTAAGTCTGTTTAAGGGTTGTTTCTAAAATCAGATGTCGCGTTTCCAATCCAAATTATATTATAATAATAACTCTGGATGCTTTCGAATTTTTCTGCAACTAAAACATGGCCTTGATTCACTCGGTTTGACTAATATATATTGACTCATAAAATTTAAATTAATTTCATCCAAAATAAACAGCTTTCGAAGTTATATAAGGAATTATACAAGTTTATTTATAAGTTGAAAGAAAAAAAACGTAATTCGTGATGAACATTTAATTTTCCAAAAGCTTTATTAAAACATATGTTAAAAATGAAACTATGAATTATAACTTGCAAAAGAAAAGTTGAAATTGAAAAGAATGAAATGTTGCGTAAAAATGGCGGAAAGATTCCCGTACCTGTATATAAAGCGAAGTTTTTTACTTTAGAAAAATAAGCATTTAGGCATATACATACCTGAAGGTTAATCGAATTTTTATTATTATATTTTTTTATATCGTCAGAAATACGTACACTCTTGCTACGAAATTATCAGCAATTACACAGGGACATAAAATTTTATATCTTTCATGCATGGGCGTCTGTCTACCAAGCAATCCAATATATAATGACGAATCTGGAATGACATATGCCTATTTTGAGATATCAGGCTCTCACAATCAAAATTTGTTATTTAGAAATCATTTCTGCAAATATGATATTCTTCCTAAATAATATCATATTTGCATTATATCATATATTATTATTGCATTATATCATTATTTCATATATTATTATATCATTATATCATATATATTATTTGCATTATATCATATATTATATCATACATTATATCATTATATCATGATATTTGCAATATCATATATTCATATTTAGGCTTTTAAAAGCCTAAAAATACAATAAGAAAAATATATAAAATTCAAAAAACATAAAATTCAAAGAACTCAGTAAAATAATTATAAGCCTTTTCTTATCACATGAAGGATTAAAAAATCATATTCATCAATTCTGATCGTCTCAACAATAAATCGAATTTTTGTGATTAAAAAAATTCTGGATAAAAATCAAATAATAACTTTGTTATTACTCTGAGTAATAACTTTTAGTCCCATTTTGACGCAATCAGGTTTATTTATGAATTAAAAACGTGACGTGGTTTTTCCGGTGATTTTGCCCACTAATTTAGTAATTTTCAACTAATCCTGAACGCGTGATAGTACTTATATTTTGAATGTGACATGCAATATGATCGCTTGCCGTTCACGAAGGTCGTGATGGAAATTTTCTTGAGATGATATAAATCTATCGAAGGAGCATCTCTTTCTTTATTGAGAAATCCACTGAGAAATCGGAGAATTTCTTTTAATGTTGTTTACAATGATTCATACACATTTTATTAGTAACATAAAGTCGACAATTTTATTTTAATATACAAATAAATTCATAACAATTCAAGTTTTACATTTTTAAGACTTTCAAGGCGCACCTTAAAATAATTTCTTTAGACTTTAACCTTTATTATCTTGCGAGTGATAAAACAAACCGTATTTTTCGAACGAAATACGTCTAGGCACATTCAGATTCATTAATTGCTATTTTCAATTTTTTTTTGTAATTTTAATATTTACGTGATCTAGTAAATTATCTATCTAGTAATTTACGTTTTAAAGTAATTATAGTTCTTCTATGAAAGGAAATTCTCCTAAAAATACTCATTCTTATTAATATTAAATAATTTTCTTGTGTATTTTATTTTTAGAAACAGTGCATTATCAGTATACGCCTCTAAAAATGCGATTACGATATTGTTTATTGTCTTACATACTGTTTATTGTCGTATATTGTATGTGCAATATATTATTATATAATAATATTAAAAATATTCAGAACTAAAATCGGTACTGGCCAGAACTGGGCCGATTCTCAGCCGAGTTACCTTTAGTACTAATTTCAAAATACTATAAGGTGCTATATGCAGTATTTGCTGGCGCAGAGTTGTAATTTTTTTCCTGGGTATGTTTAAATTCCTTGATGGCGCGGAAAGTAACAAAATAATAATTTTTTGTCCCTTATTTTTTTGAAAGAGAGAAGTGATAAAATTTCATTCATAAATGTTTAGTGTATAATGTAGATACACACGTCATCATTTTCTGTCTATAAGGAAAAAATGTTTAGTTTGTGGGGAAAAAAGTAACTATTATTAGTGGCCTGATTATCATAGTGATAAAAATACGCTTCAATACGTATTTTATTCTCGTCTCTCTTGAATACGTTGGCATATTTGTACTGTTTTGAAGCTTATCTGGACTGCGCGTCTGTACATCCCACGATCACGTGCCTGAACAGCCACGCGCACCTTATCATTCACTGTAATGCTTGTTCTCCCACGTTAACGTCTCCTTTCTTCGACTCAATTGAACCAATACTCATTCTAAATATGTAACATTATCTTTTGCGTGTGTGATATATTTCTTGGCTCAGCAGGAAACCTTATGAGTTCCGTCGTGTTAAAATTCTTCAGAAGCTTACATGAAATTATTAGATGCTCATTTTTTGTAATAAAAAATGTTTATAAATCAAAATGGTAAATTTGAGAACTTGTTCTACAGCGTTGAAAGATATTGTTAAATAAAAAACATTGTCGTTAACGAGATTATATAGCTATAATATAATTTTGACGAACGAAAGCTTCATATAAATGGAATAATACAAATTGAAAAGCCTGTTTCTGAAGCGTTTTATAATATTGCATCATGTCTATAGACTTGAATAGAATTTTAAGCAATAACCCTGATGCGTGGAGTTTTCAAGGTGTTACTTCTCGTACTGTTACTTATAAATTCATTTTCTTTCAAATTTTTTGTTGCATCTTAAATTTTATATAAAAAGTCTTTGAACTTTCAGGATGGGAAATTCATTATAAATAAAAGTAAAACACACAATATATATATGAAAGTATATAAGTTTTAATTAGTCTTCTTTGGAAATATATACAAAACTGAATCATCTTTTTAGAGTCTTGCATTCTCCCTTTCGGAAGTTATTTCACCTTCAGGTGATATTTACAAATAATTATAAACTATTTGAACAATTTTTTAATGTTTCTAACAGGTTTTTACATACAGAATATGTACAGACGCCACTTTTCGAAGCGTTTTCACAATAAATACTCTTTCTCTCCAGTTTACAAACAACACAGATCACAGACACACTTAGGTACTCGTTGGTCGCGCGGTCAGATTGATCAGTAAATATACATATTTGATCACCCGCGAATAGTCTATCAATATTTTATTAAGTACTTATGAGGCGTTTTATTTTATTATTTATTGACTGGCAGAAGTTGCTATCATCCTGAGCGCTAACTCTCGACTAGAAAATACGACAATGAATTCGGAAGCGTAAGAACCAGTGAAAGAGATAAGCACAGAAAGGCCAAGCGAGATAAAAAAAAAACTCATCCTCGACTCGGTCGACGCCAACTCTCGGTTATCGTCGTTGATCCCCAGAACTTGGTTACCAGCTTCCTGGCTTCTCAATATTTATATTTTCTTTTTTATTATTCTGCTCTATTCTTCCTTGTTGCGGTAGACTAACTTCTATCACAAGCAACTCCTGATAACTACAAATGCCAACAAGGAATCCAAACAAATATATTCCTTAATTTGACAAAAACTGGCAGTCCTTGACACGTTTTGCTGACCTCCTCGGTTTTGTCCTCCTTGGCGAGGAGGTTAAACGCAAAGTGGATAAATGCAAATCAAAGTTCAGGTAGAATTCGAAATCTCAATTGGAACCATCATCTTCCTTAGAAGTTTGTCTCTTGATCAAAAGATTTTGAAGGATTTTTTCAAAAGTCAATCGATTTCCCAGAGCCAGAACTGGTGATCCAAACTCGGATTCTTCAGCTTCCTCTAATCGTAAAAAGACTTTTCCAAAAGACTTTTCAAGCCATGAGCTGCATTTGTTGATGCTGAATCCTCGGAGTCAGAACCGGGAGGAGACTAACTCTGAGTGAACCAGGTGTCATTTGGGATACACCCTGAAGACCTACTGACCCGGAGTTTCTATCTCTCGAGTGGCGTTTAACATGCTTCGCGAGATGATCGCTTCTCATGAATCTTCTTTGGCAAACCACACAGACAAACTTTTTCTCGCCAGTGTGAGTTCTCTTGTGTCTTGAGAGTTCATCACTGCGAGAGAATCGTCTTCCGCAGTCTTCATAAGGGCAGGGAAAGGGTCTTTCCCCAGTGTGTGTCCTAGTGTGAGCCTTGAGATGGGAAGACTTGAAATAATTCTTTCCACATCCAGGGTGTTCGCATTCGAAGACCCTTCGACGGGTTGTTGATTCCGGGACAGAGGTCGTAGTAGTGGTTGTTGAGGTACTAGTAGTCGTTACTAAAAGTAGAGGGGTTCTAGGCAATACAAGTGGAGAACTTAGAAGTCCCGCTACCATGGTGATGGGAGTTGGTTTTGGCGCCAAGGGCTGCAACTTGGTCTGGCTACCTTCACGATCAGTGTTTTTATTATTGACAATGATTTCCTCTTTTCTCAGGCTCATCTTGAATTTGAGACTCTTGAACACATTTTCCTGATGCACTGGCGGTACTTTGGGACTCGGCGCGCGTGGAGCTGAAGACTTTCCGGGTTGAGAGACTGGAGGCTGGATGCAGGGTGATAATAAGTTGGCGGGACTAAAGGTTCCGTCGCGATTTGCACGCATTATAACTGAGGCTCGTGCTGGCTCTGGACTCGGTGGTGGTGTCCCGTCTAGTAGGAGCTGGAAAGAGAAATATAAAGTTTCTTTAGATTGGGTGAAAGGAAAATGAAAAGGAGAATTGAAAGTGAAAAAGTTGAGATTAGGGTGGATACGTAATAGCAGTATCAAATTTCGCGATTCCTAATATATCCTAATATAAAAGTTTCAATAAAATTGGTTCAAATTATTGACGCGGCGTCTCGCCGGAACCAATTTTTCTACTGGTTCAGTAGAAAAAGAATTCGCGAGTCAGCCGCAAATGCATTAATTCTGAAGTAGTGAAGGTCAGTTTTCGTCAGACATGGAGCTCAAAAATTGAAACAAAAAGTTATTGAAGATTGTTTCTGAAAGAGATTATCAAAAATGGTGTTTATTTGTCTAAATATTATATTTGCTTATTTATCTAAATTCAGATTTAAAAATTGTCATTGGTGGTTTATCATCCTAGGGTTTGAGAGATAAGAAAGTACAATGTGCCGTCGATAAACTAAATAGGAATTTAAAATTCTACATTGAACGTAACTCGATATTTTATTTAATAAAGATGAAAATGAAAATAAAAATAGAGTAGATCGGAGTAGAATTTGTCGTTCCGTGGGGAAGAATTTGAAAGTGGGCTTGGTCGATAAGAATTGTGGCTTACCTTCGCTAATTCACATTGCTCCAAGCAGCGCCTTTTGCGAGGCAATTCGTCTTCTTCGGAGTCAGACGGTTGCGGAGTTGGGGGTAACTCGAGACGATTATTCCCATCTTCGGGTCGTTTCAGGCTTACTTCATTAAAACTTTTCTTGCGGATGACTTTCTCTCCTAATATTGCAGCGACGCTAAATGTCGAGTGCAATGGCTCCTGCAATTAGAAAATAATTTTTTTTTCAATTAAATATTTATTGAGTTAATTATATTTTCTTCAGAGTTAATGAATTCGCTTATCTTGGTTGTATATCATGTCCAATTTACATAAAACAGTTATTAGTAGTTTAACTTTTATTCAGTAATGTGTCAGGAATGCTAATATATATTTTTTTCCAGATGATGGATGATTTTTGTTCAGAATGAATATTAGCAAAAACTGGAAGCATTTTTTATGAGTGTAGATGCACGTTATTAAATAATCCATCATTTTTATCTTCAGGTGGTTGTTACATTTACGTGACGAAACTTGTGTTCTTTTCTATCTTCTGGGAATTTTTGTCGTTCAATGCGCTTTTTTTAAACAGTAATAATATATTTGAGCACCCAAAAAAACTAAGAATCGATTATTCACAAGTAAATTTTTCAAAATTGAGCTAACTGCAAAATGAAATTATCTAGCTTCTGATCAAGGAGTTGAGTCTCGAGACTTGGGAAGCAGTTTTTCTAAATTAATTGAATCTTGCCTAATGTCGAAATTAAGATGTGAATACTAAATGAGTCACTGACCAAGTTAACAAAGTAAAACTCAAGAATGAGTAAGATTAGAATGTAAGGAAGATCATGGTCGATTTGTGAAGAAGGAACCGGTTCTTCTATCAATATTTTGAAAGCAAGTTGATCATGAATTTCGCAAATTTGAGCTCGAGTTACTTGAACCCAGAATTTTGCGAAAAATAGTTCCATCAGGTGAGGCTGAGGGGTGGAGCACTTGATTTGTATTTCGCGGGCGCGTATGGCGGCAATTTTAATTTGTCTCACGTTTCTTACATGAACTTGTTTGAGCTGCGGTGATGCCGGAGGCGACAGAGGAACAGGTGCTGATTCCATTTCACAAAAATGAGGATTCACTAACTTTGAAACAAAATTAATCAATTACACTGGAGTTCTTTCCGATCTAGAGTACAACGCGGAATCTCTTAGATATCAAAGAACGTACTCGGCGGAGAACTATGAGAGCAATGAAGCTTTCTCAGGTCGGGTGTGCAATGTGTTGTTGTCGGGTGTGTGCGTGATCATGCAGCGTGCGGTCGATGGACCAATGGGAAAGAGGGGCTCGGCTCCAGGAGCCAATTGGTATCGAGCTGACAGTTGGTCACCGCGTGATCAGCAGCGTGCTGTTCACGTGCTCGCGGACTGACTGAGGTCGTGATCGTGACGTCAGTCTGCGTGATGACCGCTCGATACGTCATGACACATGGAATCATGGTTTGGTGCTGCAGCGTCACACATCTTATTGCAACTTCGTACTCTGGATGCTGGCTGCACTTTTGCCTCTCGAGCCCTCTCGCAGTTTACTTTACTACACGCGACTCATCTTCATCCTCTTCCTCTTACCTCTTAGCTCTTACTTTACTATGTCTCATTAATTTTATTCTCTGCAATTCTCTACTCTCCGCCTTCGTATCACTTATCAGCTCATCTATCGATCTATCCTTTGGAACACACCACGTGGAATGTATCGGCGAGCCCCCGAATCTATTGCAATTCATTTGAACTCCTTTCTCCTTTTCGCATATTTTTTGTGGAAAAAAAAAGCAGTTTATCAAATATGATTTGTGAATTTACTGCAATTATATTAGTATTTTAAGTTGTTCTTTAATTATATTTATAAAATTTTCCAAGCCAGGTTTTTTTACAATGTCATATCTTTTCGTGTAACAGAAATGAAATAAGTTTCCTACCGAATTTTCGATAAGGAACTCCTGAAATGAATTTTTCTATTCTTCAACAATGTTATTTTGCTATTTAGCCGTGTTAAAGCAGTGAATAAGCCTTGTTATTCTAATCTTTCTCGTGCGAATGTATATTGTACAGCTTCAATCTGAATTATTAGTGTCCGAGATAGGGCGAAGTATAAATATACACTCTACACGCTCCATCGTCAATGGCATTGAAAGATTGGAAGAAAGAAAGAAACAAGTGTTACACTCTTGGGAAAGAGTGTAATACTTGCTATAGTTTCCGCTTTTGATAATTCAAGTGGAAATGTACAGCTATAAGCATCTACGACAAATTTACAGGCAATTTAATACCAAAAGAAAAAAATTCATCTGGGAATTATTTCCAGCTAATGTAAACTGGTTCGCAAGTAATTTCAACCTGATTCTCACATTTATCGTATTCTTTTTTAGGAAAAGTTTCCGATCTCTTTTATATTTGAATTTTTATGACCAACTGTCTCGCCACCACGCGTAGTAAACTAACAGTTCGTTGAATTTTAATGTTTATCAAGGAAATAAGCAAGTCGTATGACGAAAATGAAATCTTCCTGGTTTTTTTTTCTCAGAGACCTTAATCAAAAGCCTATAGATGATTCGAAATAGCGACGCTATGATCAGGAATCTTATGTTAATTTACTGAGAGCTGGTGGAAATTGGATCAACCTGAATTGCAAATTCATTATTACCCTGGAGACATGGTCGTTGCCGTACTCGATGATACAATATTCAATTAGTAATTATCACAGTATACCGTTACCCTATGCATGCATATGTAATGTATTGCCTCCTTTCTATTTCTTATTCCAACATTGTTTACGCACCTACGATTATAGTGCAAGAACTGACCGGGAGGGGTTTGAGTCATTGATAATAGCTTTGGAACGATAAAATGTTTATTTTAAGATTGCCACGTTCTTTTAAAAAGCTAAGAACAATTTTTTGAATAGTAGGAACTTACACATATGGGCTAGAAGACAATTAATTTTCGAAATTAACACAAAACCGTGGTTTTCATTTTGATCAAAACGTTCCTGTATGATATGTACTTTTAGAAAAAAATGTCTGTAATATGTTAGTTTGACTTGTAACTTTACTTTTATATAGTGAACTCTCCTCCCCCTCACTTACTACTGTACAAACAGTAGGTTTTTTGTGATCCCCCCGTCTCTCTAAATTAGTAATTGTAGTTTATGGACGAACTGAAAGATTAAACACAAGTATACAATATACATATATGTATATATAGCCTCTTATCAGCATGATAAATACATTTAATTAAGAATAATAATTCGTGGTGTGAAAAATCTAAAATTTTATAATTGAATTCGTAGTGCCATGATCTACGACATTTATGATTGATAAACCGGCGCCTGGTGAGAATGAATTAGGTAAAGAAGCAAAACTTTTTTTTGATAATAAAAAAAAAGATTATACATTGTAATGAGGAACACATCAGGCAACAAACTCGTGATCGCAGATTGTACTTACACGCGTTTATTTCTAAATCGTTATTCATTATCAACTTCCTTTTGCACACTCGACGGTTTCCAAAACAGTGCAATGAGAAGTCCAGATTAAATCAGCAAACATTTGAGAGAATGTAATGAGCTGATTTAAATCGACCAATGGAGAGTCATTATACACTATTTTTATGAGAAATATCTCATATAATGTCGGCAGCTTCATAATTGAAAACATTTTTGATATTTTTATTTTTTATTGTTTCCTGCAAAACAAAAGCATAATGATATTATTAAAAATTGTTTTTATTTACAAAATAGTCAAAGGTACTATAAGATTTTTTTATTTTATCGTTTATCTGAGGAATTAGATACTCTTCGAGAATTCTTTGAAAATGGCGCGGATTGAGTCGTTCTTTTGTATTATGCATCAACATTAACGCAATAGATGTTTTTGTAGGGCTTGAAATTTTCCATTAATCTCATCAAGCATAAACAGGGAGGCTTAATATCACGATGTTTTCACGTGCAGTTAAGAAAACTGTAAATTTGAGATTGTAGAATTGTTATGCTGATTTGTGGACGAGAATTATGGGTCAATTAGACTGAGCATGTAATGAATTCTGTGGTTTTCTATAACTAATACCTTTTATCGGTCTCATCATAATTGCAATAAGGAAAGTTTCTGATTAATTGGATTTTCCTTGTAATAGATTTAGAAACGTTCAGAAAAAAAATTTCAGAAAAGTCTTCAAGTGTTCGGAATCTTTTTGAAATAATATTTCAATGAGCGGTGACGACCTTTTTCAACTCATTAAGAATTCTGTGGTCTCAGCCACAGAAGAACAATTAATTTCTATCAGGAATTCCCGATTTTTTATGCTGTTTTTAAATTTTGCTAATTTGTTTACGAGTAAATATATTTTTTTTTGTACCTTATCGCGTGTATTTTGCACGTCAAAGACAAGCCTACGTGACTCTAATCTCGTTGACGCAGAATCTTAAAAAACACTAATTTAGATGTATATATTAATAGAATTACCGTGGAAATTAAATTGTTTCATATGTAATTGATAGACACGTGTATTAAAAATACCGCAAAAAGTCATAAATGATGAGTTGACGATTGTTTTTATAATTGCATAATAAAATGCCTTGTTTTACAATTACAATAGAATTTCTGGTCAAAGAGAAAAGAAAACACTAATTAAATATTATTGATATTAAAATTTAATTTATTTCCTAATTTTATCCTTCATTTAAATGACATATAATACTGACAAATATTGTTTATTTGTTTATACAAGGGTTTAAAAATTGAAAGAAGGAAAGTGCATTCAACACCAATATTTCAATTTCAATTTGAATAAAGTATAAATTATCCGCGACAGAAGTTTTCTTTATCGACCGATTGTTTAAAACTCAAAAACTGCCTTCATCTGCCATCCGTGGTTGAAGCTGAAAGTTCAATATGATTTAAAGGATTTAAACCTTTTGTTCATCATTTAAGAAAAGCAATAATATATTTTGTTAACGTAAATACAAATTTTTTATCTTTAATGAATTTATTTTTTGTTTTACTTGTGACATTAATTATTATTCATTAGCTGATTATAAACTCATTCTGATTGAATTTTTTCAGAAATTAGATAAAACCAAGCAATGACAATTTAATTATACACAAAAAATATGAAATTATAAGTTGAGTAGTTACTAAATTACTAAATTTTAAGTAGCGCCCTATTTTTGAAATTCTGGAAGCGGAGTCAAATAAATTATACAAAAACGATTATAATATTTCCCATATTTTAAAATGTTCTTATCTGTATTTTGTGTTATATTTATGTTTTATTCTTTTAACTTGAAATTTGTATGTTCATATAAAAAATTCTCAACTATCTGTCAGACTCGTAAAATAATACTTTGCGTCTAAAATTAATTAAATTCCTCTATGTGAAGATTTATTGAAAATAATTATTTACTAATAACCCTTAGTCTATAAACAATATAGTTGAAATCCACGATATCATATCAATTTAATTAAAAACCTTTATAAATTCAAAAAAATCACTAAAAAAATGGAATAGTTCCGCCATCTATCGGAGTATTCCCGCCATTTTTCAAATTCATGATCGCGTAACTGGCGCCATCTTCAACTCATCTGTCTAGTCAATTGATAAGGATGCTCTCTGCCTCAACGTTAACCCTCCGCAGTGGGTGGAGCAACTCCCTCCTTCATTGTTCCCACTATATCGCACTTTGCTGTTTCTCATTCTCATTCTCGTGACGGCAAAAAGTGGGGGGTTGTTTAGCATTGAGTTTGTTTAGTTGCCCGCTGACAGCGGCTGAGGGACGTGGTGTTGTGTATTCGTGCGTGTCGTCCGGCTCCTACGATCTGCCGAGATTAAAACCGCCACGACGAATCTCTCCGTGGCGAATTTTTTCGTGTTCGTTCGGAATCCCAAGAGTCGGTAGTTTCGCTATAATTCGCGAAATTAATAGAAAACAAATTGTTATTCACTAAGGTCGCGAAAACGTGCTGTGTCCGTGTCTCGTGGTGATTTTGTTTACTTGTCGCTCCTTGTTTCTTGTCTCTTACCCCTAAATGATCCTGTTTCGTGTTGTGAGCTTATGTTGACGTTGTTGCTGTTATTGTTGCTGTCATTATTGCCGCCATTGTTGCTACCACCAAACGTGAATCCAATCCCTGATGAGAATGTCGTTGCTGCTTTGGTGATGGCAGAGCGCAGAGGATGTCACGTCGCAAGCAGAGCAATCCGAAACCATTAAAAAGTGAGTCCTTCCACTGTTCCCCAAAGCTTTTTTGTTATTTGCGTGTGTCCAGTTGTTCGTTAACCTCTTTTGTGTCGTACACGTTGCTTACACGTGTAGCAGTGTTGCTGCGCTGTCACCGGGTAGGGGATCTCACTCCGATTCCACTACCCACGTGGTTTCTAATCTCTAGGAAACGGGGCTAATATCATTCGGCCAAAATTAATCGCCGGTTCTGCGGCTTTGATTTTACCATTTCGCGCTCAATGCCACATGTGTCAATATCAATAATTGATTTCTATTAGAATAATCTTTTGGAGTAATCTGACATGTTTTGTTGAATACAATTCATATTCTCGATTCTTATTCAAAAATAAGACTATTGGTTGTGGTTTACATGTAAAAGTAGTGGAATATTCAAATTTTAAACAAGTAGAAACTGGAATTTTTACATAACCTCAAAATGTAAAGATAAATTTTTTTATTTTAAACGTATTCGTTCTGAAGTCTATTATTGGTATTAAAATTCACTCAACTTCACTTGAACTTGAATTTGAGACGATGGTTTTTTAATTTTATCAGTTTTTATCACCACAGAATGAATAATTTTCTGCATATCTCTTACTTTATCAGTCCGCGGGTATTCAGTAGTTTAATAAATTTTTCTCTGATATTTCACGAAGAAATATATAATATCAAGTTTTCGTAAATTGCGTTTCATCATCAGAGATTTGACTGTGTATTGAAAATAGTAAATTTTAGAAAAAATATGTGAAACATTTTGATAGATTGTATTAAAGTACATATTTTATATTTTTTCTAAAATTTACGTAAAATATATAAGTTTCTCCGTGTGTTATTGCAGGTGCCACAAGTAAAATTTTGCACTCTATTTTTAACTAATTTTTCCACTATAATTCAAGGGAATTCAACATTATCTTAACTTTGAATCAAAGATAGTGAACGTCATACGTAGTAAATTAATAATAAGTTTCTTTTATGAATACGAGAGCAAAGTAAACTAATATTAATTGATCAATGGAGCTACAAATAATGCTCTGAGTAGGTGTTAACCAATTAATTTGCCGAAGTAACTAAACTTTGATATAATAATAATAATAAACTTAAACTTGCCATTCTCATCAGATCATCTAAAATTGATAAAACTTCATTCGTAGGCCAGTATTTTTTCCTAACGCTGAATTGAAAACGGCAATCAAAATGCAAATGAGATTAGGTGTCGTGTGATTTCAAATGTATTGACCCGCGAACGTACTATCGTGTTAATCCGCAAGTAATGTCGATATCGTCCACTTTCTCATGCCGACGCAACGCGACGGCTATCGAAGAACTCGTTGAACAAGTCAGCCGAGTCAGCCTTTTGCACTTATGCATGTTTACTCTCTGCTCTATAATAAAATTTAATAACCTGCTATCTTGTACATTTCTTACTCAGCAAGTTTTATTAATTATTTTATTGTTTAAACACAGAGTCCTGATTTTCAGACAATATTAGGCTCTAATTAGGCATTTAAATCATTAGAATTCTGATCTGTATTATTAAATATTTATTTAACAGACAGCCCAGATCGTCATGCAAGGCTCTGAACTGATCAATCATCAAATTACAGAAACGAGAAAATAATCATTTTTTCGGACAAACTCTTTTTGTAATAATACTCTGGTAATTTGCTTGGAAGGGAAGTTAACTTTCGCGCTGAGGGACGTCAACAAGAATGGAGCAAGTATCTCTGCGGTAATCAACGATGCTGGGGATAAAGAATATCCTGTGGCGAGGCAGCAATCACCCCCCGGGGCGAGAGACCGTCAAATTAATAACCGATGATTTTATAGAATGCTTTATTGAATCGTGTTCCCAGTAAATAATATCTCTGCACACGATCGGTTAGAGGTTGGACCAAGTGGTGGAGGCACGTCGGCAGTTCCCGTTCCTCTTTCTTTTCTCCTTGTCGTTATTGTTGTTCTCGATGTCATTTTTATTGTAGTATCTGTTTCTCCACTTGTCGACATTGTACCATCTTCCCACTATCAGCCACAACTGATGCACGAAACTTCCTGGCTGATTACGAATCCTCTTTCTATTTCACTCTGATCCTGATTCCTATAAATGACACATTCTTAAATCCATTAGTAAGGTTTTCATAAACCCACTTCATTGAAGTAACAATTACAAGCTTGTATTTATAATGTGTTTAAAGTTCCGAATATATTATAGCATTTAATATATTTTTATATTGATCGCATTTTTGATTAGAAACAACTACTGATTGAAGAAATCAGTTTTCCCAGTTTTTCCAAAGGAATCCACTCTGACAGTGAAGTATTCCGTCTGCTTGGAAGCCACTTTCTGAGAGACAAGGTAGATAAAATTTCTGGATTCAGAATTACTGGATATGGCTTTGTGATAAGAAGACATCCTCCTCTGAAGAAGTGTCTATACAATCTTGGACGTCGTGACGAGTTTCCAGCGAGTCGTGTCACTAGTCGCAATACGTATCGGTCTTGGATGCATATTCGTTACGTGCTCGTATCACCGAAGTAAATTCTCTTGGAGTAATTTCATTGGATGGTAGAATCTCACGGTCGTCCGTCGCATCTGCACTCGCGAAGAAGGCGCTGGCCTAGCACAAGAGAAGAGTTTCGTCTCCACGAAACCGAGTCGCAAATCCTGCTCTCGGTGCCGGGGCCCCTATCAGTGTCGATCGGCCGCCCGTGCAAAGCCTATGAGCGGGTGACGCGAAAGGAAGAGGGTCCATCAGGCCCCTTATCTCTCACCCGGTCCCTTATTCCGCGCAAACGCAAACGCATGAATCCCAACCGCTGCAGATGTGTCTTCTCTTCTCCTTCGCCTCCTCGAGAGACAGCTATCGCGCCGCTGATCTCGCCTAGTTAGCCCTTCTTCGTCCTCCCTCTTCTTTGATCTTCCTCCTTGCTCTTCTGGACCCTCTTTCTTCCTCTGGATCTTTTTTCCTCCTCTGAACCTTCTTTCCACCTCTGGATCTTCTTTCCTCCTCTGGATCTTCTTTTCCTTCCTCGATCTTCTTTAGTCTTCCTCTTGAACTCTTCCGTTTCTTCTTTTCTCGATTCTCCTTCGCAGTCCCTTCCTGCGAACATCCGTCCTTCCTTTAGCGGGCAGCCGATACAACCGTCTTGTTGGCTCATAAATACACGTGGTGGTGGTGGTGGCAGATAAAGGAAGAGAGAGAGAGAGAGAAGTTGCACGAAGAAGTGAGAGGGTGCCAGGGAAAGAGGGGACCGAAGGGCGAGACTACAAATTGCTACACCGCATTGTGGTGTCACTCCGGCTTGCCACGACACGGCCCTGGCATCGCTGGAATGGTGTCTACCCGTCGTTCCTACCTTCCCCTCTTAGGCTTCTTTCGGTCTTTCTCTACTCTACTTGGGAAGACTGCAGTGTCTGTACCTCTTTGCTGATCCTGCATCTTCCTCTCTTGCTCATTTCTTTTGCCACAAGGATCGCTTTTACTCCAGCTCGAACGTTTCCTTTTTTTCGCTTTCCCCTCTGGCACTCGTACGCACGTGTAAACGTGCTTTTACAACGGCTTTGCCAGTAGCTGGTATCTTCAGAGAGAAATGCCGGTACCTCCTGCGACGAGGCCACTTTTGTTGGAAATTGATCGGTGAAGGTCGTCTGCTGAGATTCGTTGATTTGTATAGTGTATGAACCTGTCTATTTTTAAATGAATCTTGGAACGTAATTAAATTAGATGAGAAGAATTGGGTTTTATCGTATGAGGGGCCGTCCTTAAATTACGTAAGGTTTTTAGGTCCGGGGTAAGCAGTTTTCTATGCTGACCTTACGTAGGGGGTACGTGTTGAAAAAACTTTCTTACGTAAGATTTTTTCCTTTTTGAAAATCACTGAAAATCAAATTTAAATAGAAAGAGGTATTTAAAAAAATAACAAAATGTTATATTTCGTGTCATTTTTTAATCTCTCCTTTATAGTAATAAATGTTCGTTTGAAAAGAGTTGACGTTTTTGTATTGTCTCACACGACAACATTAAGAAAAAATTTATTCGAAAAAAATTACGTAAGATAGGGGGAGGGGGGGGGTCAAAACTTACGGCCCCTGTGTGGTCCAGATCAAGAATCTTTGATTCTAGGACTGAGTAGTTTATATGATGGAAAATTTGAAGAGTTTCCATTTTAAGTATACCATTTTAAGTATGATTATTTAATATGTATTTATTTTTGCATCGCACTTAAATCTCGTGAAATCAAATGGCCGACGAAAGTCAGAAAGGGAAAGATTTAATTAAACGAGGCGATATACGTCGGTCTCTGACATTTAATTAATTTAATTGCGCCAAGTTGAAGAAAATAAATTTCAACTTCGTGAGCGATCTGAACACTTAGTATATGCATACAATTTCACCCTGCAAATACGTACAGAGCGATATAAATAATTAGAACACTTATCTGTAAAAAGTCGACGGGGATATCTTACTGCGATTGTATTAATTAATTACCCATGTAACGTAGATACGTGCATTTCGCAGATCTAACGGTTTGACAACACGTGGTGATTTGTCCGGACGTTATTGGATCGAACGAATGTAACGGTCGACAGGTTAAAATCTCTTATCATCAGGTATCGGCTCATTACGCTAATATTCACTCGAAATAACAGCTGATACGATATCTCAATCGTGCTTCATGCGCTGGCAAAAGGCCTTTTTGTAACGTGTGCCGATACCAAGCGTGACATTTTCAATTACCTCCATTTTAACTCAGTTAACGAAGAACGGGAAAGATGTCATCTTAAGTGCCTCGAATCATTGGATGTTTTCTTATTCATGGACTCTTTGGTTTTTAGAAAGATTTGCAAACTTATGGTCATTTAAAAATAATTATTGTAGGTCAGATGCTTTATCAGGGTAAAATTGAGATTTTAATTTGCGAGTTAATTTGCTTGATCAATCTGACAAATTTATAAGTCATTAAGTTAATGACAGTAAAACTCTGTGAAATACTGTGAAATGTTTGGAAAGTCTTCTTTAAGAATTTTAAAATCCCTCTAATCCCTATAATCTTTTAAATTTTTTTCAAGTCCCCTGAAATGTTTAGAAATTCCTTAAAATTCCATCAAACTTCTTTAAATCGAGAAATAATTTTAAATCCCGTGAAATCTCTTGAAATCTGATACATGCTTAAAAGTAGACTAAAGAGTTTTTTATTTTGATTTAGTCTAAAAAAATATTGCTCAGCTTATAGTAAATAAATTAAAAAATTGACAAGTAATTTTAACAATATTCTCTACAAAAGCCGTTTTCAAGTTTTTATTCGAAATTTTTGAAGCTTGTATAGTTTATAGTGAAGAGCGTGAATTCGAGAATCGCCCAGTACTCTTGAGACCCTATTATCGTTGTCTCTTGGTTCGCAGCCGTTTTAGGACCTTGATATGCCGCAGATTAGGAACGCCGCTTCACCAAGAGTAGAGCCTGCGTTTTCTCAAGTCTCAGATAAGAGAGGAGATCTCTCCAGCTAGGGAAGCTGAACCTGGTTCGCTAGTTGTTGCATGGTCGCTTTAGCTGTTCGTTTCGCTTACCGACTTATCCACAGACTCTGGTATATATACTTTTACCAAGTATTTGCCTACAATGTGTTGCACACACGTTGATGCTTGCTTTTATACTGAAAAACACACCCGCGTGTGCATTCACTTCAATCCTCCAAATATATCGCTCATTAGCACTAACTGATTGGAAGAGCGAGCTCATCCTCATTTCTAAAGATAAAGAAAGCAAAGGGAAAAATGCGCTCTTAAGAAATTACAATTTTTTTTATAAAGTTTCAAATAGCGGCAAATTTTATATTTAAAAATTTGTATTATTCTTAGTCAGTTTTTGTGGAATTTTGTAAAAAAATTAAAATGAGAAAGAGAGAACTAGCCCCATTTCGAGAATTCGATAGGAAGATAGTGGAGGATCAGGCTTATCTGGACTGGTCCAGATAACATTGGCGCCTGGACCACTCATCGGGAGACGAGAAAGTCACATGTTAAGAATTTCTGAAGATAATCTAATATTAAGTGCTATCCGAATTCTCAATTACAGAGCTGCTTTCAGTTTTAGAAATTTTTTCTTATAAAATGTCAAAAGTTCATCTTTAGAATCGGATGTACATAAATTCTAGGTAACTAAAGATTTTGCAGTATATATATCAATTGAATATATTATCGGCAACAGTTGATTAGCAAAACTTCTTAAATTAAAAAATTATATTTTAACGATGGTTCTTGACTTGAGTAGTTCATAAACAAGATTTGTGGCTTGAAAGTTTGTTGAACGAATATCAAGAAACAATTAGGGCTTCTTTCTGGCACTGACAAGGTACGCGTGCCACTGTTTGCTCGACTAAACAAGATACTAGCTTATATGTATTTTATGGACACCTGGAGCACCTAAGACATGCTGCTTGTACTCCATGCAAACACACCTTCTTCTGTTTGCCTACACAAAAGCCTAATCATATTCCCGCTAGCATTTGAAGTCTTTTATATCTGAATACATAATATTTCAGTGGAAGGTGTAGCTTATACATACATTTAAAAATTTTTCAATTCTCCTATCTTGAAAAAGTGATATTACCATATATCCTCGCATATATCTCGAAAATATCGCAGACATTGTTGTCGAAAACATTTTATAGGATATATTAAATGGATTTCAAGGAATGTTATGAAACTTATTTAAATTCCTGAAATTAGACAAGGAATTACAAGTTTTTATATTTAAAAATTACCAATTCTGAATTATTTTACATTTGTGAAAATATTTTTAATTGAAGATGAAATATATAATACACCCCACTGAAGTAATTGAATTCAAATGCGCTGTTTCTAAAAATAGACGATGAATAAATTGTTTAGATTTGCAAGTTAAGAGTTTGAAGTAGTTCCAATGTTATGGTAACGAAATCGAAAGCGCCGTTAGTGAGTTATACGAGAACGCGATAAATATCAATGAGATATCGCGGATTCCTTCAAAAAAATTCGTGCAAAACGACCAATAGTTTCCGTGCTTTATGCATCGACATGCAAGCTCGATCTTATCGGTGATATTAGCAAGCATGTCGACTGGCAAACGTTGCCAACCCAAGGTGTAGGTAGTCACATATATGTAACTTGTAGATGCACGTATAGCTGTAGGAATAGTTTTAAGGCGAGTCCACCACGAACACTTATCTATCGCAAATCTCTCACGAGAGAGAACTACTGTCTTCTTCGGGTTAAGAAGACCCTGTTGCCATCGCTAGTTACATCCTCGTATCTACTTATGTACTCACGTGTCCTATCTGTACCTAAACTCTCAGATGAACCTGCAAACCTACCTTTGGCATGCAAGTAGAGAAAGTAAACAACCCGAGTGCTTTACCATTCGCTCTATAAGTGTAGACCTACTTTTGACTTCTAGATTCTTTAGGGGGCTTTAATGACTTCAGAAGATTTGAGTGGAAAATGACCTGAAATCTTTAAAATCGGAAAAATAATTGGAAATTGGTAGTCAAAATTTAATAGACACCCTGACGTTTACATCAAACAATTTTAATTTTAAATTTTAAAAAGAATATTTAAGTCGTCATAATATTTTATTAGAGGGTAGAATTTTTCCGAGATTGGAGTCCTGATCTCAGAAACAGACGGTAGCAACGAGAAATGGAGATAAGGTATATGCACGATTTTTAATGTAAGGGATGAAGCGACCTTATCGTTCTCATAGTGATATCAGTCTTCACATCGTCTGGAGTTGGACTCTCTCTTTTTCTACGTCGATCCTCTCTTTTTTCTTGCCTCCCTCTCTTTTATCTTGGCCTGCCTCTCTTTTGCGTCTCTTAGACCCATCTCATACAATCTCGACCGCAAAACTACTTTTGCAGAGCCACGAATGCATGGTTCGTCGCTGAATTGATCTTGAATGACGTGTGTGAATCACATACGAAGAGATTATATCTGTATCTATCTGTGTGTCCTCTCCCCAAATGACTATACACTTCATGCTTTTTATGTATGTGTTCACGTATTGTTTTTCGTAATGGGAATCGTGGAGAAGTGTATCTCTTTTGAAAATCGTCTGTCTAGCGCAGTTCACTTTTATTTCTATATTTCATATCAATTTCATGCATGTATGAAGTTTGCGTTATAAATTAGAAAGATTTCCAGATACATCAGCACAAGGAATCCTGTTTTGTTCAAAAAACTATGGAATACTGTACCCAATCTGATGATCCATTTTCGGTAAACCTTTCGCTAAAACTCATCGAATAAAGTGCTCTACCATCATTTAAAAAAATTATGTTATATCTTCATTTACATTACATTCTCACTGGAGATGAAATATTTCGAGAGATGACATCGGTATGAAAGCAACAGGGACCACGATTTTCGAAAAATGTGGTAACAGCATAAACATGCTGACTTTACGGCGAGCCAGATTACACTCTGACACAATTTCATAAAAATAAAATCGCCCCAGAAAGCGAATGCAATGTTTACACTTGATATCCCGTGCTTTTCTCGCGCTCTTAATATATCTCTTATCAGAATCGTAATCTTCACAGTCTGTGCGTATCAGTTGCTTCTCATACGCGGGTGTGCCTCTCTCTCTCTGGGTCTCCTCGAGCGATTAATTTAACGGGGGCACATACATAGAGTAGAATTGCTGATTAGGAATCGCCTGCCCTATCATGGAGGTGAAAGAAACATAACCAGGTACCGACAACTTTGGATACGTGGATATAAGCTCGCGGCCGTATATGTGCGCAATGCACTAAGATGTAATATGCACGTGATCCAGGTTTGATAATAAAGGAAACCTTATGCAGGCATAGCAAGTGTGTGTTTATGCGAACGAGGGTCGAAAGACCTCTTGTGGTGGTAGTGGCGGGAGGGGTAGAGAGACCATTATCGGCGAACTACGCCGGGGCAAGAGAAGAAGAGTGGTTGCAAGAAGAATGCTCACAATGCTGTAATTTCAGTGTTTGATCTTCCCATCTCCATGGGGGTATTCGAGTGGTATTATATGGGGTGCGGGGCCAGGGAAAAAACAGTGGGTGGAGGTGGAGGAGTAGGCGCGGTGGGAGGAGACGCTACGGTTTTATTTTACCCGCATTATTATTCCGTTGAAGATCGCACGCTGATCCGTTCGCAAGGCAAACTCTTCGCAGTCCTTATTTATGGATGGATTCCCTTTTAACTTTCGGAAGACCTCTCGCTGCTTTTGTCCGCGTGCGCTTGTGCTTTTGAATCGCTTTTGGCTTGCATTGCGCACGCTGACGGTTATTGCACGCATGTATGTCCGGCATGCGTAAAACTGATTGTCATTTAGAGGCTGATAAGTGCTTATGACTTTTTTATGGGCTTCGAAATCACTTTGTAGATAACATCGGTTCTATCAAAAATTCTTCTGGGTATGTGCCGAGTTTTCCATTGTCGTTAGAGCTGTAGACATGAATAGGGAAGATGATACAATTTTGAAAAAGATTGCTAGGTTTGGAATGCTTAAGTTTTGAATCTTTAATTCGTAGTATATTTATAGATATAATTTCCAAACTTATACAAATTTTTTTCAAATTTGAAGCAATTTTGTGTTGAATTCTTTAATTTTATTCAAATTTTCATTCTTGTTTGTTCGTGGTTGTTAAAAATAATAAATTATGTATAATTTTCCGTACAGCACAAAAGTTTCCATGAACATTCCTGGAATATTCCAATGGAAGGTTCAGGAAATTTTTGTATTGATTGTATTTTAGACTTGAATCAGTTTTAAAATATTGATACATTTTGTAATGTGTATTGTTATTTTTATAATAATTGGAACAATATTTCTGGATATATACTAAAAACTTTTTTGCTATACATGTCGAGCTAGGAACTTCTTTCTTGAAAGACCTCTAATGAAAATTGATTCATTATTTGTTTATTTTGATAATACAGAATTGTAGATAATAATTTAACAAAAATTCTCAGGAAATTGCCGAAGCGATATACTTGAATTCATTTTCAATTCACAATCGGAAGACAATATTTCTTCTTTATCTTAAAGAAAAGTGACTGTTGAGTAAGATGCAT
Organism: Synergus gifuensis; assembly: GCA_904066015.1. Classification (NCBI taxonomy): domain Eukaryota; kingdom Metazoa; phylum Arthropoda; class Insecta; order Hymenoptera; family Cynipidae; genus Synergus; species Synergus gifuensis. The sequence continues at coordinate 5,581,837 of CAJFCO010000030.1, forward strand.
TCATGTAGTCTCGAGTCAATCAGTTATTGCTGTATATAATTGTCAATCAGATGCAAGAACAGAATAACATTGAGCCTACGTGGATTGTAGTGGGTTCTTGCTTGAAGATGCTTTTCGAATGTCTAAGTTAATTGATCGTGCAGGAGCACTGTGTGGGATCAAGGATATCATTAAGAATGACCTTGATATCGAATCGGTGATATCGAGATACAAGCTCGGTACAACGTCCGGTTTATCGATTCCTTTTGCCGCTTGTTCGACCGTTGCATTGAAAACTTTCCTCTCGATGCTCATTACCGTACTATCTCTACCCAACAGACCATCATTGATATCCTATCCGCGGTAACTTGCTCGCGATTTGTTTGCATTACATATTAAAATCCGAAAATGACTGATGACAATCGCTATCAGAAGAGCGAAATCCTTCAATTCTCGAAAAGAAAATGTTTCTTGATTGATCACACAAGAATTTTACTAAATCCAAATCGACAATCATATTTTAACCTAAGATTAGCACCGTTAGATTTCAAATCGAAATAATAATCGAATGCCCAACAAACTGAGTACTGTCTTTGCTCAGAACGGAGAGAAATATCAGATCGACTTTAAGATAGAACGAGCAGACATTGCAAAAGTGACATGGACAAAGCGTCTCGATCGCCGTTCACAGGCAATCTACGAGATTTTTCCTAAATCCTCCCGATAGTCAAGTGCATATAGAGTACGATCGATAGTGTCTGTTTTCCAACCAACGATCGAACGCCCGGCCGGCATTGTTGTCTTGTCCCAGAGATCATCGCGAGGGTATCGGCCTTCGTGATATCTTCCCAAGAGGCTGAGAGGAAGGGTACAGACGAAAGATTTTACTTCTTTGGGGTGATAGGGGGCGGGAGAGGGAAGATGCTGTCTGTCAATAGTGAAATACTTTGCGATGATGGCTGCAGTTATCTGACGCAGTCGAGTAGACACAATCCCATGCTTTGAAGTCACACGGAGAAAACAGTTACTAACACCGATTCGTACTGAAAAACACTTTATCGTTATCCGCGATATGCACCGGGCCTCTGTCCGCTGCATATAGTTCTTCGTCGCAAGAGTATCTTCTCTGCGACGAGACTATAAATGTTGCTTATCAGCTTTTTGTGCAAAGGCCGTCAGGATAACTGCGTGCCAGCAGATGATCAAAGTGCCCTTGTCAAGCGAAATCAATGCACTTTGCTTGCTGATAAAATTACTCGAATTGATTATTTGCTTTTAAAGCGCTAATTGCAAACGGAAAACAGTATGTTTGTTTATAAAAGATACTTAATACTATAATTATTGTTGGAATGAGTTTCTGTTCATATAGGGTCGCTTTTTTAAGAAATACAAATTTTATGTACTTAACGACTCTCTTTACATTTTTACGACCTTATAAGGCTATAAGGACATCAGGACATCGTGTGGCAAGTGAAAAAGTACACGAGTTTCTCACATTTCAGAATACGGCTTTTGGCCTTCAGCCCGTCGGATAATGAATGAGCGCCCTTGCACCCCACCATAACGCTTTACCCGACTATCCCCTCGATTCACCTCGTAACTCGACTCCGGTGTCAACAGGTGGGCGTGTGGATGCAGTGAAATCAAACTCCTGTGACGAATTGCACACCATCGCCAAATTTTTACTATTTTTTTGCAAAACCTCTCAGATTGATGCTTTATTTATATTGTAGACTGTCGAATTAATAATTTAGTGAGGATTGTGTTGTAAATTCGAAAAATGTAGATATGACGAGCTTGTTTATGACTTTGATACAATTTTTATATTTTTAGTGGCAATTATTGAATGCAATTTATACACATAAACAGTGTCTTGTGTTAATCCCGAGTTCCTTGCTACTCTTTATTGAATCCAAAAACTAAAATATATTAGAGATGCCTTTAGTAAAATCAAGATTTTGTTTGACAAGAATCTGTGATTTTTTTATAATCTCAATAAAAACAAAATAAAGACCTTCAAGCACTCTATTGACTCGTGCTCATCTTTCAAAACTGAATTAATTTTCACATTTTTTTAAAAGATACGCTTGACTTTGCCAATCTTGTTTTTTTTTTCGATATCAAAATTTTCCTAATCTCTGTTCAATTAAAGTACAAGTTCATCGCTGCATTTGTTAAAAATAACCGAATGCATCAATATTTTCTCGTAGTTATCTTCACGCTGAAAACCAGGCGCGGATCCAGAAATCGTGTATCTTTCTTCAATGCTTGGAAAACAAAGGACAAATAGGGGGGCCACGATTTCTTGATCCGCCCCTGCTGTAAACTGATTATTTTTTATGCTTTTATCTCCGCGGGGCATAATCTAGGTAAAGAAACATAGAAGAGAAAATGAGTGAAAGTGCGAGTTAAAAAGAGTGTGAATAACAATCGTATAAGATGACGACATGATGCAAGCGTCCGGCTCAATCTTGTTCGTTGCACGACCGTTCAAAGGACGATGAACGTTATCGAATGCGAGATAATTTCGCGAACTACGTGGTTTCCGAGGAAATCTCATTCTTTGCGAAATATCAAGTGATCGCTTTGCAATAATGCTGAGAACCAGGGGGAGCCTTATCAGCTATCAAAGAGACTTTTGAACATAAATCGAAGGTCCGTTCCCACCTTCCGAGTTACAAATTGCGGCTATGATTTCGCTGACAGGAATGATATAGGTTCATGTGAACGTGGGAATCAGATTATTGAAAGATTCCTATACATATTTGTTTAATCTCCATTTCTTCAAGTTAAACCTCCCTGATCAGGTTTTTCTGTAGAAACTGATTTTCATGAGTTTTTCGAAACCAGTTATATTATACCTGCATTTCTGTAACCAAATAAGCCCTTAGAAATCATCCCTTATTATTATGTTTACAACCCCCCTCGACGTAAGGAGAACACATAACCCTGCCAGGTTCTGAGTGAATTTTAACTTCGATTGGTGGAACGATATGTACCCGTCGACATTGACGCATGCAATCCAACATTAGCGCCGCGTTGATACGGCCTGGTTCGTTGACAGGTGAACACATGCACGTGGGATAATGTGGGTTCACGACTTGCTATATGGTTATGCGTATCTTTCTACGCATGTGTTGCCCAAGTGAGACAGTGTGTAGACTGAACACGCGGGTACCGGTCTACGATGTATCGCATGATGGAGGCGTGTATGTTTTATGGGCTGCACTTCCTCCCGTGATCGAGAGATAGAGGGTCGTACTGGCGGACCCTCTCATTGGTTATTTGCATTATCGGCCGGATCGATTCGGCGAAAAAGGCTTTCGACGCATCGCCGACTTTTCCAGGTCAACACTCGCTTTGTGTGCGTAACATACATGCAGATAATACTATGTCAGGCAAAACTGTGGATGTAGATGATAGGACCTTAAATAGTGTTGCAGATTTTTGATCTTCTGATCTAAGATGTTATTTATTCACGCAGCTAGAAGTCATGTTGTCATAAGATATATAAAGGTTTATTGGTCCCTTGAGGGAACAGAGTGTTTCAGTATGTGTGTTAATATACGCAAGGATCCCCTCTCGTGGTTGGTTGTCTAACAAGTGTGAGTAAAGATTTCTGACGGTTTGGAAGGTCTGATAACGCTTAGAGCGGCAAATTGATTGATGGCGAGGCGCTCTTTGGTTTATGCTGTGTTTAATTAGGTGCGAGGATAATAATTCTTCAGCTTTGTCTTGTTAAGTCGGTTATTAGAATCTGTTATAGAGATCGTCCATAAACTACGTTACCAATTTAGGGGGTGGCAATAGGTCGCGTCAAACTTGATATCAGCTTTATGATACTACATTTATTAGGGTAGCCGGTATTAGGGTAAATGCACTTCCTGGTCGTGATTGCACTTTCAATTAGACTGCTGTGACAGATTCATCTAGAATCGCAGTTCATCATTGAAACATAAGCTTTTGGGAAGGAAGAGGTAAAACTTTGTTGGCAACTCGGTTGGGCTCATACGGGCATTATACGTCGTTTCTGTTGTCGCTGTCGACTGATACGATAAGGAATATAAGCACGATAGAACCCTCGCTGGTTTTGCAGACCAAATAGCACCTGTCTACCTGGAAGTGATTATGCCCGCACGACTTTATAAACTCTTCCATAGAATATCAAAACAAAATTCTTTTCTAATTTCTCCAGTTGAGTTTACTGATCAAATCTATCTTTCATCTATTTATACCAATGCTGAGAATCATCAGACACTAAGATTTGTTCGCTGATTCACGGGTCAAGAGGTACGTTCCAGGATCTTAAAGTTAAGATTGGCTATTCGAAGTTCGGTACTTTCAATATTTTAATTGGAATTGTTTTTATTATCTCCTAACAAGTCCAAGTGCAAAGTTCTTATTGGAAATATGTCTATATTTTTTTAAAGAGGCGTATCGGTATTGGAAGAGTTAATGTACGAGAAGCAGAAGAAGTGCGACGACATGTTGTCCGTTGTGTGTAGCTTATCGGAGTCCATGGTATCACATACGGGTCGCTAATGTCTCCTTATCAAAGGTTCCTACCTACCTATTCCTTTAGTTTCCGTAGCGTCCATGACAGCGGCATAGGATTTCTAGCTACCAGCACCTCCTACCATGTCGTATTACTACCGCCATCAGCAGACAAAGACTTTCTAGTTCCTCATTCGTCTACACTCACATGTATCGGCACATATGAACATCATAACTGATGATATTAACAATAAATTTGAATTAAACGCTCATCATATAGCATACTCTTATCAGTCCACTTCAGAGCCTGATCAGCCATCTTATGAGGTGTGACTTGATAACAGAGTTTCAATCCCATCTCTTGGATAATATCTTCTCGGAAAGCTTACCTTTCATTGGCTCATAATTCTCTAATCTAGCACCAATAGTAGAGCTGAAGTGAGTCTTATCAGTCTTCCTGATAAGACACCTGGTCAAGTCTGATTCCCTCTTCTAAGTCACACTGCCCTGCAAATGCTTACACTGCGAAAAAAATGCTCGGGAATAAATAAATATTCTACAGAATTTATAGCATCACTATTAAACCGAAATTAATTGATTTCCGAGCATTTTTTTCTCTCTGTCAACTTTCGTGATTCTAGTTATCATCCTCGCAGAAAAAACATCATATTCCTGGGAAAAAGAGTACTAGATTCTGAATTCGTAGTTCGCACGATCATTCGAAGGATCTGAATGGCTCGACCCAAGAAGGAGTGCCCATTGAATTGGCGCGTAACGGCTTAAGTTAACAAGTCAACTCGTGGTAACAAATCTCTCGCTCGCCTTTCTTCTCTTTCTCTTCTCCCTCAGTTTCTCCTTCACGCGCACGCCAGACTTGCAACTCGCAAGTCCTCTTCGCGCTTGCATACGCATGCCGCCAATTATAAGTTTCCTCCTCGACCCTTCCCCGGTCGTCCCCACCCTTTAGATCACGCGAACTCTTCCCCCTGTTTCCTCGTGCAACCTTAGTGCACGCACTCCCCCTTTACCCCGCTAACAATCGCAGATGGCGAGGGAGTCGCGGGCGCTATCTGATGCTGCGGGAGAGGTGTTAATTCACGCTCCGACCCTCTCTCCCCTCCTCGTCCTTTAAACCCCCACTCGATACTGCCTCCCCCACCCAAGGAAGCTCTACAATCGTGCGGTGCGCCACCACACCCTCCTCCACCACAACCTCGCACATTCAAGCGCGGGCCGGCAAGTTGGACGCACTTAACCTAGGTTGTTTTGTGCAACCTTAAATGAAATGAAATGATGTAGGTGTGTTTTACGTATAGTCAACATTTTGTTTTTATCAGTCTCGATTAAACTTCCCTTATTTCTATTGCTACCTCATAGAGGAATTTAGTCGTTACATTTTCCGATATTTTAAAAATAGTGTAAAGTAAATTTTCTTTAGTTGATAAATGCCTAATACATCGTTCTAATCAATTGTATGTGTGTGTTCCTTCACATTTGATTTAATTGAACGGTCCTTAATATTCAATTAAATGCATTAATTTTAAAACTTAAATTGATTTGTCTCGACACAAGGAATCTTTCTTCCCCTTGTATAAGCTTTGAATTTTGATTATTTGAGAATTTCTAGGCGAAAAATCAATTTTCTAAAATGATAAAAGTATATAACAATTGTAAAATTCAATATCGTGAAAAATCATTAGGCATGTCTTGATGTATTAGTTGTGCAAATAAGCCATACTTTTCTTTTATATAAAATCACATTACTCATAAAATTGATTAGATACGCTTGGGTAATTCTTCACCACTTTTTGACCCCCTGATATTATGATATTTTATGAAAATATAGGTATTATTGGTCTTCAATAGCAAGAAAGTTAACAGAAGCAATGAATTAGTAGAAATTTCGGTTTATGGATGGCCCCCTTAGTAAATGAAGCCACTAGCATGACTAATGGGAAAATTATTGGTGAAATCACTGATTAATTACTGGCAGTGATTCAACAAGTGATAGGGATTAAATTTACGGTGAATTCAACCATTTCAAACGTGGTTTATGTAAAACTAACGATATTATGCATGATCAGAATGATCAGATTTATCAAAGAAAGAAAGCAGAGGACAAATCGGCAGCTTAAGTAGTAAAATCGTGCTATTGTCAGACAAAGTATACTCTCAGTGATACGCATTTCGTCAGGTTTAAAGTATTTTTACAGGATATACCCGTATAACGTAATTAATTAAATTTGATTGAACATTGTCCTGATAATATCAGATTTCGTTTCTAAGTATACTTTTCGCTCTCTTTTTCTTTTGCAAAACTTGGATTCGTCGAGTACAGCCTTAAACAACTCGGTAATCAAGATTCTCAGATTATTCAGTACAAACTTACTCACAGATGCAAATAAAAGACTAAACTCAGATTTTTCCAACGATCTGGCAACACTGTTCCTCAGATCGAAATCCACGAGTGGGTGTGAGCACCTATTCGCGGTTGACAACGACGAAGACTGCAGGCTCGTGGTGAAGATTTCTGATGCGATAAGTCTCAGTTGCGTCTTTGCGTGTGCTTGCATGAATTCACATACACACATTTCTGTAGTCTGTATCGTGGCGCGAGCTGTGTTCATTTATTTGCCATGTAGGCATGTGATATCTGTCAGCCCCTCCTTTTTTTGACCATTAAGCACCCGCGCCACCTGCTACTCGAGTACCAGTTTTCGTACAATTTTTTCTACTTTTTTCATACATTCAGTGCTCTAAAATTCACACAGAGCAAGCACGTGCGATCATATCTTTATTTCTCTCTTGTACCACTTTTAGTGAAGATGAAAGCTGTATAATGGCCCAGGATAGTTGTGTAATAGGTATTTTAAATAGCGGTTCCATTTGTAAACCTGGTTTATAGATACATTACATATGTGCCATTATATAGATGTCATTATTATTCGAGCAATTACTATATCAAATTTTAATTATTAAAATATATTTTCACTGTTAACTATTGCAAACACATATTTTAACAAGGAAAAAAATGTTTGAAATGAGCTACAGTGAAATTACTTTGAACTCAGGAAGGGATTGGATGATATTATCTTTCAGTTTTATCGAAAAAGCAACTTTGTTAATCCGAGCCTTCGGGTAATTCATGGTCGTGGGGGTCGTGTATCGAACCATCGCTCGTTTATCCTTCGCAAGCATTAATGGATCATTCTGCGAATGGACGTATTCGAAGTATGTACCACGAACTTATTCAACAAGAAAAAGTCCTGGAAGTATTGTTGTGTACTCACGTTACTCAATTACTGTAATACAGTAAAACCTGCTGATCTCGCCTACAATTGACGCTCATAAAATGATCTACTTTACATAATGTGAGAAATAGTCATATACTCTGCTTAGCACATAACTTTGACACGCAAAAAATCCAATTCAGATGTTTAAGGATTCAATGAGTAGCTAAAAATATGTGATATAAAGAAAATACGGTTTGTATTGAAGATTTTTTGGACTTTTTCATCTCTTTCATTTTTTATCAGGTTAGAATTTAATTGTCTGCTCCAGATCTTGATTCGTGAATAATTCATCATCCGTTTCAACTCGAAATCATATTATATATTATATATGTATATATAAAGCTACTAATTAGCATCTTGTTCCTCATGTTGCGATTTTTATTCTTTTTTGCGAAAGTGTATATTATAGTTATTCTAGTTCGACTTAACCTTGGTAATTCTGGTTTTTAGCACAACAAGACTATTTTATTTAATTGAACGAGCTCTCGGAAACGAATTCTTTGTTGTGTGTCGATTCTCACAAGGGAGAAAACGACAGAATAGGGCAAAAGAGGATTAACGATTCGAGCACGATGTCACTCGTCGCGAATGCCACACCCGCTAGTACGACCTGAATATTATAACATTATCACCTTGTTCGCTAAAATAAAGTCGTTTGTAATATTCTCACGTGCATCATTCCTTGCCCACCGAAGTACTCGTGCGATGGATGACATTCCTCTTCTAAATATATACATATATATGTATATAAATTTGGACAGTCTGAAACCAGAATAGCTATTTATCACTTCGAACAATTTTATTGCTTTTTTCTTTGTTAATAAATTAGCCTTGTGTGCAGAATTTCAATCACTGATTTAATTTACATTCCATTTCATTTGGAGTGAATGGAATGCAGTCGCCTCCCGTTAATTGGACTTTTCACATATTGATCTTTTGTATCTTTGATATCACTTTCTACCACGTGTATTTTACAAATCTATCTTTCAAAACAATTGCTGAACCCTTTTATGCTAATTTTGAGTATACATCGATCCCTATTTTCAATGATAAATATTGTGATCCAAGCTAGTGTTTAATGTTAGAGAGGCGACTGTAAATGGAATAAAGTATTGAGTTATTGTCTATAAAGTTTGTTTAATCTTAAAACATACCGGACGAGACTTAAAGTCTTTTTTTGCTAAAATATTCAAGAGATTCTAAACAATTTAAAATGAAACAATTTAAAAATTCTTTTAAGGGATTTCAAAAGTACACAAAATAATTAATTGAGAATTTATATTTCTTTTAAATATAGAAACTTGTAATTCCTTGTCCAATTTCACGAATCTCCATAAGTTTTATAAAATTCCTTGAAATTCTTTGAAACATCCCTCAAAATCTGGTGAAATTCCTTTAAATTTCGTAAAATCACTTGATATTCCTTAAAATTACTTAAAATTACTCAAACCCTAGTAGAAATTTTTCTGTGGCCCCGATCGGGGTCAGATCGGGGGATTTCAGACCGGGGATGAAACACACGGCCCGACCGGGCGTTTCATCACCGATCTGGGCCAGGTCTGGAAATTTCTACACGGGAAACCTCTTGAGTTCTCATTAAATCTCTTAGAATATCTGAAAATCCAATTAAACTTTTTTAATAGTAATTGTTTTGACACCGAAAATAATCTGAAGATACTCTCTAAATCTGAATTAGTGAAAAGTGAGTCACTAATTTACTTTAGTGAAAAATTCTACTAATTTTTAGTTATTTTTAACTAAAACTTTAGTGAAAAGTCGAAAACTACGAATTGAAATAGTGGAATACAACTAATAATTAGTAAAAATTTTCACTATAGTAAATTAGTGACTCACTTTTCACTAATTCAGATTTAGAGAATAGTATTCCATTTCGATATATTCACACAATTTAATATCACTTTTTTAAGATGGGAGAATAGGATACACAAACGATAAAATGAAATGTTCTTTAGCTTCGACATGTAAAATATTAAAGGCTTTTGAAACCCCAATCAGGGTTTCACCCTCGAAAACATTCTGCAATCTGTTATACCTAATATTGAGGTAGTTTCGAAGAGCTTTAGAGCGAAATGTGTATATCAGGGGGTGGAGGGTTGGAGATTGCGAAGAAGGAAAGTACGGGACGTAGTTTCGAGGCGCGTGAGCTTAAGTAATATAAATGCGAGTTAAGAGGTGAGAATGGGAGAGTGTAACGGATGACCGCTGTATCTCATTGTTTTCATTTCCTTCGAAACCCCGGGTGACTGTAAGACGCGGAAATGAAGTGCCGGGGTTGTGATCTAGAGACGGGAGTGGAAAGCGTCGAGCCTGCATGACAACGAGTCGGTATTCTCTCTTTGCTGCATCCACATGCGCCCACTCCTCCCTTTTCCAGTGAGGTTACATTTTATACATTTCTCTGGAATATGCTCGGACGAGCATTCAAATCCTTTTTTCCTTCCTTTTTTATTTGTTATTCCTCGCTCGGTAATGCTCGACTGACCTCCAGCTCGTCTAAATGGGGATAGGAAAACCCTCTTATCTCCCTTCTACGTTAATCGAGTTTCGCGTCCATTTCTTAACGCTTTCCATGATTTTTAACGAATAAAAGGGAACAATGAGAGAAAATTCGCTTTTAGTCTGCTTTATTCTTATTTCACTTGTTTATGGTGTTCTAAATTTTAAAAAGTTCCTTTAAATGTAAAGACTTAATTTTAAGCCAATTCTTTTTTTTATAAAATCCTTTTGAAACCTGGAAAATAGATACAACATTTGCATTGTGTCCTCGATACGGGTTTACGTCATTTTGTAGTCTGACTGGACCAAACAGCACGCGGAAATGAAGTCCGCTTGACGGTGATCTATGTCTCACCGGAAGTCAAGATTGAAAGATCATTTATACAGCCTTAGCTTCTCCAGCATCTTTGCTATCCCTTTTCTTGTTGCTCCTCTTGGCTTTATTCATCTTCCCTCATCCACCCTAACTTTATTCATTTATATTCTATATATTCTATACTCTATATTTTTCTCATTCCTTGCTTGCCACCGAAAGGAAAAGCGTCAAGCTCGAAACTCTGGACTAACACTGTCGCATATCCAGTCTGCGGAAATTATAAAATCAGAGACACAGAGCACGTAGTGACTGCTTCTAAGGAAGTCGATCATTCTGGGTTCCTCCTACCTGCCATCATCCTTCTCCTAGAGAGGAGATTGGCAAGAATCGCAAGATGATGATGTATCGTTCTCCCTTAGACGCGATAATGAGCGACTTCTACACTCAATCGACCCCCCAGGCAAGGCACGTGTCTCAGGAGTGTCCGAAAAGAAATTTATAAAGGGAATTAATTTTAAGTCACGTCCTTTGCACAAAAATGAGTGAGACACCAATATTATTAGACGTTACGTAGAATCTTTTTGTTGATACAATATATTTTACTTCAATTTATAAATAAGGTTCTCTTTATTTAAAACATTTTCAAATGCTCTTGTGGGGATACTTCAGAGAAATCTACACCTACAGGTACCTAAACAGAAAAAAAGAGAAAAAAGTAAAGTAAAAAAAGTGCCTTATCTTGACTGAATTTGCTGGGGAATGGAGTGAGGCGTCGAGGGGGGTGGAGAGTTGAGAGAGGTATGTAATCAGATAAAATCCTCAAAAGTCGCTCTGTTCTAGTTTGAAAAACTTGCACTATCCGAGGACGATTACACAAGGTAGCCTGGGACGCATCGCGCATTACTTTCCACTCAGTATTATCAGCTCTATCACACTTTTTATATTTGCTTTATTCAGTAATTGTTCGAAATTATATATCGCGAGTTACGTATTTTCTGTGCAGCTGATTAAAATTGCAGATTTTTAGAGACTATTCATGAAAATAAGATTTTTTATATTTATTTTTATTTTAATTTAATTCTATCTGTTTATTACTTGCATAATTTAATTGAAGAACTTCCACCATATCTCCTTACGGTTGCCTGTGTAATTTTTTCTTTTTATTATGTGTAATCAACTATCAGTGACAAATGAAGTATAAAAGTAGAAGTTGATATTATTGAGTGGCGACATTTGCATTTGCACCTGTGTCAATCAATTCTCTCTGATGTAATGCGATAGGCATGTGAGCTTGTTAGTATAGTTGCGAGCCTCAATGTAAACATGAAGTATATATTTTCCACTCAACGATCTTTCTTTATATTTATAAGATTTTAATTTATAAGATTTTCTATAACTACATAAATATTGACATGAGAAAATTACAATTTTATTGCATATAAAACTGGAAGAAGTAATAAGAGAAAATGCGTTCATTTTAATCGAAACACAAGCTTACTGCGATTGTAACTTGAATTTAAAACGCAACAATCAACCCCTTTTTCACCTCCGAACACTATCGCCCTATTTACTAAATAAGACACAAAAAACGGATATTTGTGCAATACCGATAAGAGTGCGCTTATTTTTTTCTGGAGAAAAGAAAAAACGAACAAAAATAAGACACTTTCACCTCCTTTATCTCTAAGGGATTGGAGGTAACGTCCTTCGGGGTTGCAGACCATAAAACAATTGGCGCAACTCTGGTCTCTGACTTCCGATACTGCGATAAACTACGCGGTGCAAGGGAGCGTGTGCATGGTGGAGAAAAGGTGTGGGTGGAAGAGGTTGATGGGGTGGGTGGGGGGTGGAGTAAAGACTCACCCCCTCGTCTCAAACTACCCCGAACCCCACCCGATATTTACGGGAGCTACGCTCTCCGGTTTTCGCCGTCCTTATCGCAACGTAGAATAGGTGCAGCTAGGTGCATCGTACACAACCTCATCCCCTAGACCAACTCACCCCTATTTACACCACTTTCTCACTCCGGGACCATGCTTCCACCGACGTATCGTGCATTATTTCGAACACCCCTTCGACCTCCACCCAACAAGATATACGTCTTTCCTCGGGTATTCCTGAATTCAGAAAGAATCGCCGCGTTATCGCCAGATAAATGAATTTAGTATCGCCCGGGCTCTATGGTCGGCACGATTGAATTTCTTGCTAAGTTCTCGCCCCTGTCGCATAATCTCGAAATTCATCTCGTTTGCTGCTGACTCGCAGAGATGGTTTTCAATCTGGTGGTGGGATCTTTTTGTAGATCGAGTTTAGTATGGAAGGAAATTGATTCCATTGTTCAAATATTAATTGGTTTCAAGTGCGATATGTTCAATCTATTTTATGACGTTGTTTTAAATGAGAAATTTTATTATGATATTATGCGAGGGGTTGACAACTCGTGAAAACAGGTGTACAGTTGCACTGAAATCTTCTGAATTCTCCTGAAATATCTGAAGTCACTTGAAGTCATTTGAAATCACATGAATTCATTTGAAGTCATTTGAGTTCTCCTGAAGTCACTTGAGTTCACCTGAAGGCACTTGAAGTCTCCTGATTAGGATGATCAGATCACCTCTTAAAAAAATTGGACTTTTTCATCTCTAAAAAAAGGTTCATAATAACGTGACGCAATATCTTGTATTTTCCAATAATTTTCGGGAAATTACACTTTTTTCGAGTTGTCAACCCTTCGATATTACGTCCTCCATTAATTAACTTGAATTTCATTAGTTTGTAAAGAACTTAATTATTAATATCTACCTGAAAGATTAGAGAATGCATATCAGGGATGATTCAATTTATATAAGGTTCATGACAATCGAAACTTTTTCTTTGAAATGGCATATCGCTCGCAGCTCCGTATTCTACGGCATTCACACATACCTACGTGTCTTTCTTTGTCGTGTAATATTTCGTTCATCGCGTTTTACATCTCTTTCGCTCCTGCGGATATGTGAAACGTGAAGATAAATAACCGTCATGGTATTGCCGTTGAGGAGAGCAGTGCGGCGGTGGTTCTGAAACAATAGCCGGAACAGAATGTTCTACCTTACGAACGAAACGACAAAGCCGTGGAAAGCCAATTGAAAAACGGCATCGAGGCTGACGAGTTTGCTGCTGATATTCATTTTACGGATTAAAACCTGTGCTTTTTACCTCAAGTCTCTTCTCCTGTGTTTATAAATTAATATACTGCTATTTTACATCACACTCTTTCCGGGTGTCAGTTTGTATAATAATTTAACGATTTGGACATTTGAGTCTTTTGGAATTTCATGATTGTGGGTTTGTAGAAGCTTATAGAGTTGGTATTGGAAAATCATTTAGTATTTTTCGCAGAAACAGCGTTGCTCAAAATGCAACGTGCTTGGATATTTTCCAATTCGACATTCGTGTTCGAATATCAATTGGGCAAGTAAAATGGAAAATTTCTGCAGGGTATGGGTAACCGGGAAAAACCCGGGAATTTAAAATTGCCTTAGACACTCTGTTTTTCTTGCTTATCCGTCATGGATGCATCTTCGTCCCTGCACATAAAATCATTAATGTACTCATTTAATCATATAAGTAATGTGACTTACATAATCCCGCGGATTGTTTTTACAATCGAAAGAATTTCTTGAAAAAGTAGCGAAAATCTCTGCGATAAGCGGAATCGTCATGATTCTAGAATATGAAAAGTATACTGCAGTCCATCACGATGAGTCACTGCGTGCATGCACACCCGTCACGTATAAATCGCTCACGCATTGCCGGTCGCATCAATCGCGACTTTCTCGAGTGGTAATGGAGGAGCCGTGTCTTTCTCGGTGCTATCGAATGCGGGTATCGATACCGGTATACATGCCCGTACGTAACAACGCGGGTAAGTAACTACTTGCCTCGAAACACTCCGATGCTCGCGCACGCGAATTTACACGTGTCAGTGCGTAGCAGCACGTGGGTGAGCTTAAAATGTGTCCCGTGTGCGTGAAAAATGGTATGTGTGAGGTGCGGATGGATACGATAGCCTCGTCAATGGTGCGCATTTCGAGGTAATCGAAAAAAACGGTGCGAAGAACTACCTTTTTTTATTCGTTATATCGATCTCGCGTAGCGGTGACCATACGTGACGCACTCTTTATAAAATGCAGGATCGATGTGATACGTCCCACAGAAAAACATGCTATAATCAAGAGGAATTTAAAGTTAAACGCAAAAATGGATTTAAAAAATCTCAAATTTCAAAGACACGTGCCACTTGGAAATTAAGACGAAGATCGAAAAATGCGATAACTGAGAACATTTAAAAGATTGCAGTGCTAAAGGTTTCTAATTTTAGCTTACCTTAATCTTTGCACGTACGTGTTTTATGAATATTTAACGTATATAGCAAGATTAATTTATATACACTTGACAACTTTAGTATTGTTTCAAAATTCCAGATAATTTTTTAATTTCCATATTAATCACGCGACTATATGAGTTCTTTATTTATGCGTATTTATATATATATATATATATATATATATATATATATTGGTAATTTGTATTAAATTAATTAATGAGCATTAAGCATTTTTTATAATTAAAAAATGTCTGTAATCTCTTTCAATTCATCGAAAGCTAAAAGATGATTATCGAGGGTGTCGATGGATATTCTCCTTCACACTTGGAACGGTTAAAGATGCGCGTTAGTGAAGAAGATGGTGGAATCTCTTGGATCCACAGGTGCGTACACATTGCTAGGATACGAACGCTGCGGGATTCCGACCGCCCGATTCAATTATCCAGATCGATATCTCGATGCATCTCGCGGCACTTGGAGCTGGCGCACTCGTTTATTCATGACCTTATAAACTTCTCCGCCCTCTTACGATGACAACGATGACGACGATGATCCTGAGAATGATTAATGACCCTAGTGGGAGGCATGCTTTAACGCTCGTTATGCGTATAACGCGTTAATGTTGCGGCTCGACGATCAATGTGAACGCTGCCGTATGAAAGATAGAATCATGCCGAATCGAAAGGTAGAAAAGGTAGAGATCCATCATCAGGAATATCTAGCGACAGCGGCCATGCCACGCTGAAAAAACCAGTTCTCGTTTGATCACTGAAGTTAAGCAGCGTTGTACGCGGTTAGTACTTGGATGGGGGACCACCTTTGGAATACCGTGTGCTGTTGTCATTTACGTTACTTGATCAAGGCCGTATGTGCAAAGCTTTAGAAGCAAAAGCGCAAGGCACTGTACCATATCTAATAACTAATATATTATAATCAAATATCATAAATATAACATCAGTAATCAAATATCGTAATAAAGAATTATCTAAAACAATTTTCAAATTTTTTTTGACAAGGAAAGCTTCTGTGACTAATTTTTTGCGTGATAGATATTGACGCATCATTAGCCAGAAAAATGAACCACATACAGGCAATAATAGTGAGTTCCAATTTGATGGAAATCGCGTTGGGAAACTTGACAATAGGCTACTAATCAAGGGAGACGTATTTGCATTAGGAAACAAGGAATGCCGATCCCGATGATTACAACTTGGATGCACTTATAGCATTATAAAGCAAATTGCTTTCTCTTTTCAGCTTCCTTTTCTTGGTTCTTTGACTTCGACTAATCCTCTTATATCTTGAAAAGAACTTTCATCAAGTGAATAGCTTTAATTTAAAATGTAACATGAAATGCTATATTTCAGTTCGAAAATTGAATTAATATATATTGATGTTAAAGTATTTTATCATTTTATCATCGAATTCTCTAAAAATTTTCTGCGTGAAATGCTTGGTATGACCGGTTCGATGCAAAGTTGCGGTGGTGAGAAGGAGTAAAAACTGGTGGTTGGTGGTCTTGTCAGCCTGAGGGATCTCAGCTGCTATCCGCAATATAACCTCCAGCGATTTCAACTCGGACGACCGCTTCTTTGTCCACAGCCTTGACTGTTGCGATTAAACATTTGCCATATACCCCGGAAGTCCAGATAAGATTTTTTTTAAACGCATGTTACATTTCCTATCCATTTAACCAGCTTGAACAATTATCTAATATTCAAATTTCAGTTTCCACGTATGCATAAACTTTGAGAAATTAGATTATCGTATTCAAATATAAGGTCTTTTTTATTTATATGATATGCAGATACATGAAATGAGGTAATCAAAGTTGATGTAGGAGACGATTTGCGTAAAACTTGAAGGAGAAAACTTTCTTGAACTAATACGCACTCGTAAAGTACCTATTCAGTTTCATCTCTCCTTGCGGGTACTTTTCATGGTAGCCACTATCAGATCCATGGTCGAGTTTGCAATACAGGCCGACGTTTCAAACCCCTGCGGTTGATATGCGAATGATATTCACACTGGAATGTTTATATCGTAATTTTATGCACTTCGAAACGATGAATATGGATCATGGTTCATACGACGTGCTTGGCTCTCTATTAAATGTTACGAGTAGGAGAGTTTGTTTACTTGGCTGAGTGAATCGGGAATTTTTCGTCTAGATTATTAGGTAGCCCTCTTATTCCACTTACGCATTTCTAACGATAAATCAGAGATACATAAATCATATAGATTTTTTTCCAATTACACTCATATTATATTTTCTGAAAAAAATGGACGATCTGATGCAATTACTATTATGGGATTAATCTTGAGCTTGAGTCGTTTGTTCGTTGTTGAATTTTAAGAGAAGGAAGAACGAAAATTTGAAACCCTCTTAAAAGATTTCGTGCGACCCTACCTACATTTCAAGTGGGAATGTTGAGGGTACATACGAAAAAAAGAACGCCAGATACGCAGGACAATCTGATTAGCGCAATCTAATTAACGCTGCTTTTAATGGCGTTCATTAGCACACGCCTCCCTTTTCACCCTTCCCTCTTGGTCCCTTCATCCTAAGTCTTCCTTCTCCCTTTCTATATCTACTCATCCTTCATTGATGACAGGCATGCGTATATCGCCCACGCACTTCATCACGTAATTTTTAAAAAGTTAAAAATTGATCATTAAAATTCATTTCACTCTTTAGGCAACACAATTCAGTATAGCACTGTCAGATATAAGTTATTAATTCCGTGGAAAAGTTAAAAACAACCAGTTTGTTTCTGATCGACACTAAAGGTTGAACCATTATGTATAATTTTATTGTATATATATATATGTATAAAGTGCGTGACATTGTATGGATATAAGGCGATTTCTCGTATGATAGCTGCAAGTTGAGTTGCAAAGTTTTGCGCAATACAAAAAGTCTCAAGTCTTAATGCAGGGTGACAACATGTCGAGCCTTTTGCAATTACGGCCCTGATATTTATATCAGCCACGCGCTTATAATAAAGATCACCAATCGAGTTTGCCTCTCCTTAAATTCGAGCTTTAAAATACTCAATCCGGTTTTAGGCGCCTTCATATCAAGAGAGTGGAGTCTATCAAGAATCAACACACCTTCAAAACTTTCTTTAATATACATTCCAGGAAAAAATTACATAATTATATATTATAATAATTAATTTATTATTATATTAATTTACTTTACTTAGCAAATCAAAGACAAAAGTTTGAATGTTCTGACTAATGTATACATGCATGATGCGTTTATTTCTCTGAAATGAAACTTATTGTCTCCTAGAAGAGAGGAACTCGAATTTTATTTGAGTATTAAGTCAGAATTAAAAATTCGAGTGCGACTGGTTTTCCTTGACATCCGAACGATGACGATTTTGCGAGAACTTCAATCTGATTTCTACAATTTTGCATATTTCTATTTATGAAGGTTCATTTAGATAAAGATCTTCGCGACACGAACAATATGCCATGAACGTACGTTCAAAAGACTCGTCACGCGGATGTCTCCTGTGTGTGTGACGGAATGTCCTTGTGATATCACTTTATTGCGTGGGAATTCTATCAAAATATCTACACGATAAAACAATGCCGCTTTCAGACTCATTAACTATTCCACACGATTGCATCGTAATAAGGTTTTAATCATTTAATTCTTTAATATTTAAGTAAAGTTTACGTACTTTTGGTATAATAGGTAGGATCTTAAATATATTCCTAACAATCTTTGCTGCGTGATAGAGAGATTTTTATGGCATATTCTAATTAAATATGCAGCCGATATTCAATCGACGGACTTTGCTTGACATTGGTGTTGTTTTATTTATTTTTTTTGTTGAGAAAGTGTTATATAGCTCTAACTTGTATATTTCTTTAATTTGTTCTATAGTTTTCTAACTTATTCCAAATTTGATTTGAATTCATCATCTTTGGATACTTCCTGACATTGGTTTCTCTAACTTCACAATACGTCTATACTTAATACTGAAACGTTGAAAGTTTCGCGTTCATGTATAAATAAGTCGCCTTGCGTTTTGACGTAAGATCAATCTGGTAGGCGGTTGGTAGTACCTTGTAGGTCGCTCCCTAGTCGAAGCTCTTGCAAACGCATTCGCTGATATCTGTACATATCTAGCAACGTGTGCCATGCCTTATCTTCGCCGACGTTCAAGTTACGTTCACGTATGTGTTACAGCGGCATGGCTACTGAGTGGGTACATTTGGCGTCGACGCTACCATTGTTTGATATCAAACGATTGTACAGGCCGTGCGAGCGGACGGGATCTGCGTCCCTTCACGTCTGTCAGCTTAAACACGTACAACGTACATGCACGTCGTTCGTCGGTACGTCAGTATGCACGTCGGCATAATTTACGAGCGAAGTCGTAAAACAGTGCAAATTAGCGTGAGACGGTGTGTTTATTATACATACACTGCTTTCCAGAAAGGTTTCCATCTGTACACGGAAAAAATTATTTTCTTAGATTTTAAAACAGTATTTGCTGACTT
>CAJFCO010000030.1:5601725-5638341 GCA_904066015.1 Synergus gifuensis
ATATTATAATACTTTTCTCTGACTTCTCTGTGTCCGAAAGTCAGCAAATACTGTTTTAAAATCTAAGAAAATAATTTTTTCCGTGTATTAATATCACCCCAAGACGACTCTTCCTTTTTTTTAAATAAAATTTTAATATAGAACAGTCAATGTTTATAAATATATAACTGCTTATAAATATTACAACTGATGCTTTTGAATACAATCTATTTACAACTCTCTGATTTAAGAAAAAGAATGGCTGGCTTCTAATTATAAAAAATTTCTGGTTTCTAATATGAAAAATATTGATATGGTCTACTTTATAATCTGCATTTAACCACACGCTTCTGACTGTGGAAGTGTTATCGCTTGCACGATCAGCGATAGTTTAAGCTGATGTTATGCTGAAGAGAAGACTGGAATGTTAATTGGCATCAAATTGAATCTCATCCACTTATCATCTATTCTTATCGTCTTTCCTTTACATGCTCAACGTATAAACAGAGATTAGAAAAACTTATTCGCTGTAAATTCTGAGTTCTACATTAAAAAATCAGTACTAAAAGGGTCAAATAACTCTGAATGACTTTGTAATATATTTGATTCAAGAATTTCAATCATTAAGTGTCCGTTTGGACAGATGAAATTGTTTGAAGCTTCCTGTTCGATCACCGAAGTTAAGCAACGCTTAAGAAAAAGAATGGCTGGCTTAAGGTGCCATCCTGCCAAATATAACTAAAATGAGTGGGCTTTAAATGTTTATGATTGTCAATACAATATTAATATTAATATTAATATTTGAAAACTATAACTTTCCGAGAAAAGGTAATAATTTTTTTACTTTTTGTTTCAGGTGAGTCCACTGCATAATTATTGCTATTCAGATACTTTGAGTAAGTAAAAACGACGATATTATTTTAAATATATATAAAGGAATGTTATTAAAATTTAATTCATAAAAAAATGTCGAACTCTACGCCAGTGTTTCGCATTAGGATACAAGCGATATGCACTTCCTTCGATAAAACTTAAACCCGTTACGATATCGCGATACGCGCTTTTATTTTAAAATTTACATGCATTCTTTCCATCTCAGGAAGGTAACGGGGCCATAACTTTTGGTGGATAAAGAATTGAAGTTCAAACACGAATGTTTGAGATAGAAATGAAGGATGAAATTCTATGACTTAAAACCCAAAGTCGAAAATAATCTAAATTATGTAGAACACACATTTTAATTTAACTACGCAACGTTTTTTAGTTTTCTTCTCTTTGATAACGCCGGTAACAATCTAACACAAACAAAATGACAATTATTTGAAAAAATACAAGGAATGATACAAGATATTAAAAACTAAAAATATTTCATCATTACTTCGAAGTAAGAAAAATCAAATACTATTTCTCTGAAAATTAGAATTCAAAAGACGAGAGAGTCGCAGTTTCCTCGATCAATTTATTGTTCCATAACTCACCTTTATTTCTTTCTTCTATACTTTCGATTGTATCGCGACAAGTCTTGCCATATCTGATTTCGGATATAAATGAGTTTCGATACATAACGACTTCGTCCGGTGAACGTGTACCGACCAACCAGGACGCAAAAATTAGAAAATATTTTAAAAATATTTTAATTGGCAGAAATAGTGCATCGTTAGATTAAAAGAGACGGAGGTTCATTTTGCAGAAATTGCTACCAACCTGAGACAAGAAAAGTAATTAGATGCGAAAATAGCGGTGAGGAAGTATCGTATCATGACCGTGATCGGCAAATATTATGACTGATACATCTATAACGAGGCTCGTCTTCTCTCCACGTCGTAAGCAGAGATAATTTCATCCGATATGAATTAAGCCAAAGATCCATAGATCATAGCGAATCAGGCAAGCTATATGTGCCTTCGCGGTCGGGACTGATCGCAACTACGGCAGTCTGGGGTAATGACGTGCAAACAGATATCGAGACCTCCTCTTCTTCATCCTCCTACTAGTGTGCATCCCTTGTACACGCATGAAAACACTAACGTGACCCACGCAATTGTAAAAAAAAAAGTCAAAATGCTGAAGACGATATTAAGAATTTTAATGATTTTTCGAAAATTAGGAAAGAACTTTTCGAACCATGTAATAAACAAGCCATATATTATTACATTATATAAAGTTTATTATGTAAAGTAAAAGACAGCAATTTGGAAGTCAAGACTTGTGTATGTAATCTATAAATGCATATCAATGAGTCCAATCCAGTTGGTGTAGGATTGAAACTTTGATTGGAAATCAACATTAACTTTTAAAACGATAGCGATTTACGATGGCGATATTTTCTTATCAGCACCACCTCTTGGTCCGATATGCAATAAATCACAAATCGTTCATATTTTTGTTTGATAATCGCTGAAAGACAGATAGATTACGAGTATAAAATTTAAAAATAGCATTTAGAGTTCTTTTTTTTTTCAAGAAATTATCTTCATGTTCAATACTTGATTATGTGGGATTGGATCCTCTGTCACGAGAAGTTGGGCGAAAGCTTAAGCTACTGAACAAGAATTCACGATGATCGTGCCGATGTCTGCCCGTAAACAGCCGGTCGGCCGGCAACAATAATCGTCTCTCGTATCGCTGTGCAGAGTCGTTATCGCGGTTATCACCGCGTCCGGTCTCTATCGACTATCTATGCAAATCGCAACTAATTATATTTAATTAGATTCGACTCCCGCGCTCCCACCGATTGCTGCATCGTGCGCAGAGCTATGTACTTACATACCTACTTACAGTTCGTACTTTATAATACTTTCTACGTAATCAGTGCTTGTAGTCATACTAAGTACTCGTGTTGGTCCACCTTTACATGCGTACCTAGACGATAGATTGTTCACGCGCAAGACGTTCGATTTACCATTCATAAATTACAATTACATTTGTCATCCCATTCACCTATCAGTATACATTCTGTACCCATTTTATACAGTAAACGTTGAAATAATTTCTTAGTTTTAAAGATATATCACACTGCGGAATTCATAACTTTATAAACTTGCTGCACTTGGTTGAAGGTACTACTAAAGCACTAAGCTAGATATTCCCTCTGAGGCATTTTGTTGATCTTAAGAGCTGGAATTTTTTGCGAAATAGCAAAGTTTGCTCGTCTATTTATCAGAATTTGTATATGCGTCCGTATGAAAGGCAGTTAACTGCCCATACGGAATCCATGCACAGCACCATTAACAATCTATATATTCCATAGTAACGAAGGTCGATCTTGGAACGTAAACGGTAGAGTCCTCGTAAAGATAAGACCACTGGATGCCCGACTTCCGCGGGTGTTCCATCTCCTTCCTCCACCTTCGGGCTTTTTATCTGATCATTGAGTCGCACGCAGACTCGGAATAATCCGGTACCAATTAAAATTAGGTCGAACACTGTAGGCTTCTCGATCTACCAATCTAAAAACTTTAACTCACCATACAAGCCTCGATATATAATTATTTCCTATCAATATATAACTACCCAATGGGAAATTGACCACTGGCGCAGTGCTGCGCCAGCACTGGCAGCGTTGGCGCTGTACTGGCCGCCAGCGTTGGCGCTGTACTGGCCGCCAGCGTTGGCGCTGTACTGGCGCAGCACTGGCAATGCAGTGGAATGATAACCATGTTCTGTACTGATTGCCAGTATTGCACCAGTACTGGCTGTCAGTGTTGGCAGCCAGCACTGGCGCAGTACTGAAAATTTAGTTTTGACAGAGTTATGCCGACGCATAATTAATAATAATAATAATTAAGAAAAGGATATAACATGCATATGAAAACGAATAAAAACTTCTGAAATTAAATTTTTTTTATTATTATGCGTTTATAAGAAGTTATTATACGTTTATAATAATTTGTTATAAGACTCTCTGAGTCTTTGTTTTTTCCCACCCTTCCTGTCGACAGCTCCGGAAAACCACCGGCTAATTTTCGACATTATTTCTGTCGTTTTTTTGTCACTAAACTTCTGCAAAAGAACATCTGAAATCAAAAACAGAAGACATACTTCTCAATATACATATTACAGTAATTTTCGGCAATCTAACCTCAAAAAGCAAATTTGTGCCTCGATTTACTACAGAACTTTCATGAGCTCGTGTATTTCAAATATATAAATCGATTATAAAGTATTATAATACTTATTTATAATAATATAAAAAAAAGTACTTACGCTTTAAACTCGATGGGCTCGATCTTTGCCATGTGCTCAATGAAAAATTCGATCAAATTCGGTACAACTTCAAGATGGCTCAGCTTGCGCCTTGCACGCGTGCGATCAACTGAGCTATGGGGCGCGCGCATCCAGCGCGTTCGCGGCAAATTAAACGATTTTTGAAATTTTTAAGTCCATATCACAAGACACCAATAATTACACAAACAATATTTTATACTGTATTACGAGTATTATACTTACCTTGAATAAAATAAAAAGGTTTTTCCAAACATTTTCGGACAATTAAATAAGTTCTCACTTATTTTGAAGTTCCCAAGAATCAAAACAAAAATTGCTTCATTTAATGGATTCATACACTCCAAAATATTTCAAGTATATATCAAGCTTTTTAAGCGTGATGAAAAGTGTTTTTTATTTTTGCTGACATTTTCTCTATTGCAACGCATATCTTTTACCATTAAATAAAATCCTATATATTATTGTACCTCAACATTTTTACCACTATTGGCACAGCAGTCGAACTACAATTTTGCCAGTACTGCGCCAACACTCGTCCGCCAAGACTTGGTTGGACGTTGGCAAGACCATTTACTCAGTACTGCGCCAGCACTCGTCCGCCAAGGCTTGGCTGGACGTTGGCAAAAACATTGGCGCGGTACTGCGCCAATCGTGAGTGTCGGATCAAAGCAGGCGTTTCCCATTGGGTAATGATTATGCTGCTCTTAAACTTTTGATTTAAGTTTATTTAAATTTATGAGTATTCTGTTTTTATTATAGAGCGAGCTGATCTTCTCACAGCCTGCTGTATTTTAATAACAAAAGCCTGCGAAATAAGCAAACACCTAATTAAGTGATGGAGCAAGATTAAAAAGCTCGCACATAAAATTAGTCTAATCTTGATCGAAATCATTGATCGATTGCATTTTCTTGTTTTTTTGATGCTCGTAATTTCTGGCACACGCGTTCTTAGAGTTTATTAATGCTAACGATTCACTTGGATTCTAATTAAGCGTGTGCGTGCACAAAGTTGGTGTAATAGAAGAGTATCCAAAGGAAAAGGATCAGGAGGAGGAGAGGTTTGTGGATCCCATCTGGCGGATATCGAACGAGAGCAACGAGATCTCATTTCTTCCTACATTCATCGTTCCTATATAATGAATGTTCATGATCATCTCTTCGAGTCCTTTCTCGCTACCTGCCGGGTTAGGTGAGATCATCCTGATCTCTTCTCCGAGGTCAACTTCGATTAGGGTCTCTCTTCTTCGGCGAGGTCTTCGGGAAAGTTTGATCGAGCCGTGACTCGATATCGCCAATCAAGAGAGGATCGATCTATCGTGGATCTAACCAATCAACCGCGATTCTGAGACGATGTTTCTTGCAACAAAAATTGGAAATTGGTGAGAATGGTGAAAGTAACTATAGGTTTTTGTGCAATTCAATTGAATTCTGAAACATATAAGATGTATTTGGATGTATGTACAAATTTGGAACTAATTCTGACAATGAGTTGTCTCTCGAACTCAAGTCAAGCTAACTATATCAGCTTCTGCTGCAATAAAGATTGCCCACTTGGTCGCCAGCAGCGGGATTTTGTATCTATATAAGTAGTTGTGTCAGTATTCGCGAGCCTCAGGTAGGCAAGATTCGCGACTGTATTTCTATATGCACATGAGTATCCGACCAGGTATGCGCTGCATTAGTTATCTCTACTCCCTGATGGTGGAAGGCGGTGGGTGATGATAGGAGAGGAATGCAGCCGTTATTTTATCAACAAAGCGTGGGCATCCAAGATATTAAAAAAAAATGTTACGTACTCGTTTAGAAGTCGACTTATATATGTATATCAGAATATCAAAAGAATGTGTAAATTGAATAATGAATTTGTGTTCATTATCATTTGCATTTATTTTTTCAGTTTTTCTACTAATTATTCTAACGACATTCTTGAAAAAATGGTTATCTACTCTTGTTCAATTCATATTCAGAAACATGACACTCATTTCATGTTTCTAAACTTACAATTCTCTTCGCCCTTTTTATAATCTCGACGTGAGTTTTCCGGCCGGACATGTAACAATGTTGCGATTCCATCTGAAAATGTACCGATAGTTGAAAGACATAAATTAGCAAAAAATTAAGATAGAATCACCCTTCGGTTGGTGTTAATAGGCCGGAACAGTTTAATTACAGACTTATTTTTTTAATTCCTTTAATTCGAGCCTAAGCACCCGCGAAGTGGCCACGAAGGAAAATTCATATTTTCTCTTCCCGTGGCAAAAACGGTCGTTCACCTGGGAGGGACATTAACAAGCTTGAAGCTCAGTCAATGGCACTAATGACGCTAATTAATCGCTCTAAAGACGACGAGCGACGCATTATGTTTTTACTTAGCACGGAAGCACGGGAAACGCAGATGCAGACACCTTTACGTCAAAAAGTAGGTTTTTGATGCCACGCGTTGGAATGTTTTATAAGAGAATAAGGGGGTGATGGATTTTATGAGACTTATGAGGCTCCAATTTCAGTTCCGATAGGCGCGACTATTGAGAAAAAGAGATAGGGGGTTGGAGGTCACCATTTGATACTGTACCCGCATTACGCCCTTATATTTGGGTGCTTATACTCTTTATCTTTTGCTTCTTTGTGAAGATCGCACGAAATTAGTTCCTTTTGGAAGGATTAGGCTGCTCGATTGATCTTTATGGCTTCTCTGATACGTATTTTTATATTAAAACGTTTATTCCCTCCGCAATTTCTTTGACAAAGTATTATATTTGAAGAAGCATATTATACTATAAAGTTATTATTTTATACTTTTGCTGATGGAAAACTCTTGCTGATGAAAAACTATCTTTTTAATGTTAGCATCTATAAAGACGTAAAAAAAGTGTTTCTCGACGCTCATGGTCTCCCGGAAAGGGGTTTCACCCTGAGGAACATAAAACCGTAAATATCGTAGAAAATCGTAGACCCATCGGCCAGACTGGACAAAAGGTATGACAAGAATGGGCCACCTATGCACACCTATTCTGGTTATCAGACTATGGAAGTATTGCCCTGATACGGACTGAATGCCTGGCTTTATGGCCTGATCTTGTTGCCGATACACTCGCATATGCCGCTTCGTAGAGGGCATATAGGACACCAGCGACAGTAAGAATCACGTGAATATCTTTTCTTGTCGTTAGCTGGTTGTCCAAACTACTTTGGCTTCGAAGAAACCTAAGCCAGACTTCCCTTATCCAAGTGCTTAAAAAAAAATTCAAGAAATTCTTGATAAAGCAGAAACGAAATATTTCTCATCAGGTATTCATGAAATTAAACATATTTCATGCTGGTCATCACGTGTTCTTATGTCACACCTTTATTTCGGCATTTAGTTATTACATTCCATTAGCTGGGGTTTAAGATTACAGTTTTCTGGTTTATACACTTATTCCTAAAGATTACAGCTTCGTCCTGATGTCGGTGGACGTTTAATTAGCTTTTTGGAACGCACAGTTGAACGTGATATCTGCGGATTCACCAGCATAGTAGGGAAATACAGGTGAGGTGGCAAAAAGTGACGAAAGAAATGGAGGAGTAGCACGAAGCCGTTACTCGCAATTAGATTACTTCTAGGAAGATTTTAATAATAGATTTACTTAACAAATTTAGCTTTTTAGCAACAGTATTATTATAACACAGTTATTTAATACTGTAAACCTTTAAGTAGGTCCATACCGTTTTGGTCAGACTGGGAATAAGGAAATACCATTTTTGTTGAAGAAGATCACTGATAAATCATTCAATTTCACTGATTCAAATGCAGAGAGTGAAATATCACAAGTTTCGTCTCTAGGTCGGAGATCCGTCATAGGCGATAAATGCGACGCGTTGACGTGAAGGGTTAGAGATAGGGATAAAGGTGGTCTTCGCAGCTTTGCGCTTATCGGATCACCTCGCGCGAAATGAAGCATTGCTGCATGATCCCGACGTCGTCGTCGTCATCCTGGTCGAGCCGTTTCCCGGATAATGTGATACAGGGTAGATGGTGGAAGAAGAACCGTCTGGCCGCCCTCCAGGCCCTCCTGGGTTGGGGGGGTGGGTGCACACTATCGGAAACCCTGGCGCGACCAATGCCCGCGCCTTTATCGTTTTACAACAGAAAGGCGCACATCAGTCAACTGGTATCTCCTCACGGTTGATTTCCCGTGGTCGCGGTGAAACCTCCCGTCCACCCCCGACTTCCCTCCTCCGTCTCCCGCCGTCTCTGTAACCCTCTTTCCTCCCCCAACCTCTTTTCTCCTCTATCTCTGCTCTACCCCCCGCCGAAACAGACCCAAGAGAAGATAGCAAAGCGGAGCTCCACTGCTGCTGCGGTGTCGGTAGTTATGAAAACATATGAAATATATTCAATCTGGGCCGCCGCGATAACGCTGCAAACCTCTGTTTCTGTAGGTACTATCCACCCCCTTTCTAGTCGTTCCACCCACCCTCGAATCGAGTTTACTTATTCTGTGCTTTCCAGGAAAAATTAGAAATGATTTGTGGAAAATTTAGGTTTGAATTAATTACATACCATTTCATTATATTTATGAAAAGCTATCATGTTATTTTACACGGATTCCGGTTGTTGATGTTTCTTGTGGGGCAAGGGACCATCTGTTTAATGTATATATATACATTTTTTCTATTATGTTAAAATTTCTATTTCTATGTGTGCGTTGACTTTCAAAAATCCAAAAAGCCATCTATACATTGGTTGGAGGAAAAAAAAATTTGTCCAGGAAAAAACCGGGAGAATCCCAGGAATTTCAAATTGCCTAATCACTAGACACCCTGTCTTAGGATTTTGAAAAGTTTCGAAGGTCAGGAAATTAGAGCTCACGTAAAATAAAGTAGAATTTATGCTACGATCCATCTGTAATAATTTTGATTTGAAAAATTAATTCACTGACATCCATACAACAGAACAAATTCATAAAAAATGTTCGATTATAAATTATTAGTACCTGTATAATAAATACGTTATTGATCCGCGCATGTCTGTAGATATTTTCGTATATTTATACGTGTATACTTATCCCATAACATAACGTTAACGAATGAAATTGGTTACACATAAAGTCAATTCTATAATAATAAGTATTCACAATAACTACAATATTTTATTATCTCACACAATAAAAAGTTATCCAGCTTGTGTTCTTTTCGTATTTTATTGATCTAAAAAGAGACAGCAGTCGCACGTTGGTTAATACGTTTTGTTGTACCGAGTGAGTTTATTCCATGCACATCTACAGTATATCTCTAGAGCAGAATCTAAACATGATATTTGCCTGCTATCCGGAGATTGGCATCGCTATCGATCGCGCACATTATCAGAAAAAAGGATCGGCTCAGCATCGATCTTTGCGTCTTCACTGACGTACACTTCGCGAAGTGGAGTTGCTGTGCTAGTGGTAACGATCAGGCGAGGTGGAACGAAGTGGAGCGTTGAAATGGACGGTGCGAAGCAAACGGGCGCACTGATAAGAGCAGTGGCGAGCCGTATCTTGATCACCGCTCGGAGTTGTGTGATAACGATAACAAACTCCACGCTTCGCTCGCCTCGCTTCGTCTCGCCTCGTCGGAGCAGCAAAGCCAATGTCGAGTCGCCTACCTTCATATACAACCTACAACCTACAACCTACTGTCCACCGTGTTTGGCAAATACGTGGGCGGAAGTCAATAACTACACACAATTTTCAGAATTCGGTCACTGTGTCGACTTTCAGCTGAATCACGATCACAAAAAATATCAACTGCTAATGTCAAGTATTTGAAACTCTTCCTAGCTTTTTGTTTTTTTAAAGATGTGAATCTCAATTCTAGATTTGTGAAAAGTTTGGATATAGTTTAATTACTGGCATGTGATACTTTTTCGATTGGTCAATTAGGTTCAGATATACCAATTGTTTGTCCACGAAAATGAATATTTTTAAAAAATGAATTCGGAGAAGTTAGAAAATATATTAAGGGAGGTTTATTGACTCTCATTTTGTTAAATGATGAAAAAAAATACAGATTTTAGCACGGAAGAACTTTTTTTTCATGATTTGAAATAAACGGGGTCAATAAACCTCCGTTTCAATGTTCTCTATCATTCCCTAAAATTTCTCAGTAAAATATTCATTTTTGTGGGAGAATAATTGGTATAATTGAAAATGAATAAAATTGAAAAATTTTCTAAATATTACATGGCCTTAATCACTCTATTTGTCGGATTTTATTTGGTTCTTGGGTGTGAGTGGAAATGAAGATCGCATTTTCGCTTTTGTCCAAAGTCCGATTCCTCATGCATATTAAAAGCTGCGATAGAGAATAATGATCAACGCCCAGAGATAGTGTGTGTGTCGTCACGCTATGCGTCATAAACGGTAGTTTCACAAAGTTCAAGTCAATGCTAATATCAAAAATTTTTAACTCCATTTGCTCTAGATCCCTTTCTAATTATCAGTCTGCAATTTCTTAGTTTTGCGATAAATGGATATTTTCTATTTTTTGTAAGTTCACTTAGCTCTTTTTCTGTTTTGCAGTCTAGAGAGATTGATGTTTAACGTAGAGGGGAATTGATGTGGAATTTTAGGGTTTCTATGTGCTGGGAGGGTTGATTCTAGACAACCGATGTTCACAAGCTTTAAGGAATGCAAGGCACGCGACTGCCACTTCATTGCTTCGCGTTAGCTTCCACCCTTTCTGGAGTTCACCCTTCCAACCCACTGGCTTGATACCTGAAAGACGAAACTTGAGGTCTGGCTTTCTCATGTGCTTATGCGTTCATGTCAAGATTTCCGTTCAGGCGTTTCTCACTTTTGCTGTAATAATATTCAAAAAACCTGAATATTATGATGACATGTTTAATTAATCCAGTGAAAATACTCGAACCTTGCTCCGATTTATTCTGTATTTAGATTATTCCAAGTTCAGTTTGAAACTTTATTAACATTTCAATTCCTGTCATAAATATACATTTTCATCTCACAAACAATGAATCTGAGGGGCGATTAATAACTTTTCACTTCCACTATTACTTTCACTTTTACTTTTTGGTTTCCCACAGTTTCCAAAACCATTTTATTTTTATTTATTTACTAGAAGAATTTGCAACAATAATCTTGTATCGATTAAAAATGACAAGGTCTGACGAAAAACAAACATTCGTGAGACCACTCATATTCTCATTCGGTTACGTTGGGTGCTGATATGAATCTCAATGGGACCTCTCAGAGATTACAAGACGAGAGTATGAGATTATTGTTCAGAAACTGTATGTATGGTAAACGCAGCGATGCGTGTGCCGATTCACATATCGCGATTCTATCTTGAATGGATGAATATATGAATTTATTAAGGAACAGTTGTGTTCGATCACTCAAGTCCTTTTTTTTAAACCCTGAGTGGTCCTTGACATTGTTCTCTATTATTATTTAAACAGATTTTTATCATCTGAGAAATGACAATTAATTCTTCTGGATCCTCAAGCATGTACTTTATAATGTTGCAATTCATCTTTACATAAAAATTTAGAATATGAAATACCAGAAGGTATTTTTCATCCCTCATTTAAATTTACGATTCTGAATGTACGTTCACTTGATTAAAGGCGACGTTTGGTTGCGCCATCGTCATTTACTGCAAATCTAATTCTATCATCAGAGTCGTTGGATTTTATCTCCCCTGCTAATTGTGATTCGCTAATGCGTATCAGTTGCATCATTCACACATTGTTGTGATGCTACTTATGCACTTATGCAGACTGTAGGGAGTTTTACAATGAGGTTTTTCAATGACATGTGACGCCGGCACTCATTAGTATACTATAGTATATTTCTTTAGAAATGATGATATATAATCTCTCTTGAGTATTTTCTGTTTTAATCAGGAAATCAGAAATCTATGAGTTTGATGACTTCCATGAGGATTGCCTATTCTCGGCTTAAGTCAGTGAAGATCGGATTTGATGAGCTGCACATTCGTCGCGATCGCCATATCATCTAAACGATATATTTCATTATACGAGTGCTGGTTTGCCGCGATTTATAAAAGAATTACCCGAGAATTCCCTTATGACTTCCCGCGCTGCAATCCATGATTTCTCAGTGAGCGGCCCCTCGATTTCTAGAATGATCGTTCAGAAACGATCAGTTGCGATCTCCGGGACGATAAAATGGCCAACTGGTGATCGGCAAACCGATCAAAGATTAAGGGATCTATAGTTTGTGTGTTCTCACGATGTGTAGAGGTTCCTAAAAAAACAGAAACAAGATTTAAGAATCGCGACGACCAGGATTTTAACATCGAATAACGTAATTCGATACTCATCGGCGCATGTGCATCAATCCTCTTGAGCTCTTGATAGAGGTTCTAAGAATTCTCTTCTCTTCTTGAATTTGTACCAAATCCGCGGAATAAATTACAAATACAATTACAACATAAGTAAAGGCACTTGAGTATTATCTGCTCATTAGTTTTCTATTAGGAGACGAATGACTCGAATATTTCGTAATAATTAATCGATGTATTGATAATCATCAAGTGATAAAATTGTAAATGTGATTGCTAAGAATTTTCTGTCAATGATGAATGTTTCTTAAAGTACCTACGATTCTCACAGATAACTGATCTGTCGATCACAGATTAGGATTAATGATAGTAACCTTCGTAAAGTCATTAGCAGTGAGGAAATTAATGTTATTACACGAATGGAAAATATCTAATTGTTTAATTGGATAAAATATTTTTTTAAAATGGAAAGATAATCTTTTATATAATATTTCCCATGCATTTTGATCTCTTTAAAAACATTTCCCACATAGAAACTGTTAAAATGCTTTCCCCTGTGCATTTCCTACAGAAAATTAACGAGAGCATCCTGCAACTATTGAAACATAAAGTCCTGTCGACGAAAGGAGGCTCGTTTCTCGTGTGAGCGTAAGCAAAGATGGCAAGTGCGTTTATTGAAGCACGTAGAGCAGATAATGAAAAAAGAAATTAAGCGGCAGTTAACACCTCGGTAATTACAAGTTGTATAACACCTATCCGGCGATTGGATCGTAAAAGAGGTGGCAAGGGTGCTAAAGAATGCAACTTTAATCGCCGTTTAGGGTTAAAACTTAAAGTACATTTGCGGAAGGCTTGTTAACGTCGTGAGAGAACTAGGGACAAGCAATTCCTTTCTAGCGTTGTTGGAAAAAGGTGCGTTGAAAAAAAATAGAACGTGACGAAACGAGACTCGTTTCCACGCGTCTTTTCTGACGTCTACGATAAGGTTTATGAGTATGGCTTGAATCCTCTCTTGTTTTTTCCGCGACACAAACTTATTATCCCTCAAAAAAGCAGCTTTTACGTAACTCCATTCGATTTCTTCGGAACTGTTTCGTTTATCGATAAAAGATCTTTTTTCTTATACGTTTTTGCTTGTATACCGCTTTTTGCATTAAATATTATTTCATTTTCATTCAAGATTATTCCGACTGATACATTTTATATGGTAAACACATAAAATATTTGAGAATATGAAAGTTTACCCAGTTTGGAGTAAAGATTACTGATTCTAATTTAAAACTTTCTTCTGGTTACATTTTTATAAATAATTGTTTGGAAAGGTGATTCATTCAGGGTGGCCACATGTCGGGGAAGTTAGGGAAATGTCAGGGAAATGCCTGTAGTTGTCAGGGAAAATAGAAATTGACATTTATGCTATGTTATTTTTGTTGTACTACATATACAGCTTTTATAGTTTATTTAATAGATTTTATAAACTTTTCAACGATTTCGAAGGATTGTAAAGAACTTTCAGACATTCTTTGAGATTCTATGGGTTTGAGATTTTTGGGAGATTTGTATAATATTTAAAAGATTTATTGGAGTTATTAAGGACTTCATGAAATTTTAAGAGATTTTAAAGCAAGTTTAGGGAATTTTAAGAATTTTAAGGAGTTTTAAAGCTCCTTGTGGAAACTTAAAAGATTTTAAGAAGCTTGTAAGAATTTTAAGAAATTTTTACATTTCTAAAATGATTTAAAGAAATTTTCATATTTCTCATGGAATTAAAAAAAATTTGAGTAGTTCTTTTTAAAATATTTTGTGAGATTTTTGTTTCCAAGAATTTTTATTTAAAGATTTTAGTGAATTTTAGGGAATTTTAACGTTCCTTATTGAATTTTAAAGGATTTCACGAGATTTTTATGATTTTTAAAAGATTTTGTGATATTGTAAAGAATTTTACAAAAATAGAATAGATTTTATTTTAATCGAATTTTAAGGGATCTCAATAAGTTCCAATAATTTTAAGAGATATTTATGCATTTTAAGAGATTTTAAAGTTCTTCGTGGAATTAAAAAATATTCCAAGAGATTTTTAAAAGATCTTTAGGATTGTTTCTAGGATTTTCCAGGAATTTCAAATTCTCAAATTTCAAAATTTCAAATTTCAGGAAATTCTAGGAATTTTAAGAGTTTTCTAAGGTTGTACATTTTACAGATTTTTACCAATTTAAAGTGACTTGAAGTGATTTTAAATTTCAAAAGCTTTAAACTAATATTATACGAAAATTTTTAAAAATTTCAATAGTGTTATTATTGAAAATTTGTTTGCATTTTTAATACTTTTCTGTCAGGGAAGTTTGTCTGAAAGTCAGAAAAAAGGCGGGGAAATGTCAGAGAATTTTAAAAATTGTATCTTGTGGCAACCCTGTTCATGGATAGATATATTATATTAAAATACAGGAGAACAAAAGGAAAGAGTGCTTTGGGCATAACGTGTATGAATCGTGTGAGTGAACCCGATAGCTAGGCGATTTATAGAGGTGGAAAGGTCTCATGGGTCAGATGAGATTCGACGAACGCCTTATCACAAAGATGATAACACTTAGACGCCCCCAGATCACTCGATAACCACGTTATCGTCATCGGCCTCGTCCATCAGTCATCAGTTTCGCGAGGTCCTCCGCATTTTCATCAATTCAGATGATCAATATTCACATAAAATGATTTTTTCTCGTTATTTCGTCGAGTTTAGAAATGCGGAAAATTCTTGGGCATACTTTCCAGTTGACGAAGGAAAGTAGCGAAACGAGTGACGAGAAATGCAGTTTCCGACAATCGAAAGCCGTTTCTTCCAATCTGACTTGTTGTTGCTACCTTCTCTAAATTCCTCTCTAATTATTTATAGAATTTATTATTTCTTCGTAACAACAGTTTTCTGCACAAATATAAATAATCAAGATCATACAATACTAACTTCTGGAGTGATTCTGAAAAACAATTGAGAGCAACTTTATTGGTGAAGACACGCCATATGGCGAGCATTTCGCTTTCTCCGACCAATCGATCGTGAGTATCGATTTCATGGCATTTTTCCCCTCTGAAGAGAGAAGATAAACCGTGAGCAGGAAAAAGAAAAAGAGAGAGTTCGGCGTTTGCTTGGATCCTCGTTCATCCTTGCAGAAGGATCTGGCCCCGTACGAAAACTGGTTCGTGTGGCATCAGATTGCGAAGATAGTAGAGTTTTATGCGCGGCCTGTGATATCTGGTCCCATCGCGGCGGATGACTTTCCTGCGAATTCTTTCTTTCCCATGGGTTTCCGATACGAGTCCTGGGACTTGTGCTTTGTGCCATACAAGTCTATGTGAATTCTCAAACTTTTGGGTAATCTCAATCGCACATCTGAGTGAAATAATTCTGAAAGAAATAATTCAAAGTCGATCGTTATAAATTGCTTTCTTTATCACTTCTATAATTCATAGTTCTACCAAGATAGCTCCTTTCAAAGGTTCGGTTATAAAATTAAACTCCATATGCTCCTCAAGATAATACTGAAATTTGGAACCATTAGTTAATTAAAAATAGGTTAATTTGGAATATAACCTTATACCCAATGTTGAAAGTAAATTAGTGTACACATTTAACTATTAAAGAAGCTTCCTGAAAAAGATGATTTCCTCTTCATAATCACCAAACATACGCCCTTCAGGACTTGACTGCAACAGCTTATCGTTGAAGAAGCGCATCGCTCAGCAGCTGATACTAACGGCTTCATTGCGCTTTAAGTTACACCGCCAGTATAACTGTATATAGAACGTGGATGTGAGCTCGACGTCGGTGCAATCAAATTGCGGACGAGCGTACGAAATTAACCTTCCAATTTCTGTGTTGCTAAATAATCGATTGCCGCGCGCCAAAGTCCGGCAACAGGTGTGCCAAGTCACACGATGCGAGCGGGTGTGCCGCCATAGACTTACATAGACACATATACAGCGCGTCGTGGCGCCTCGTGTAAACTTGCCCGATCGCCGATAACCCGCGCGAACTATTTCAAGTTATAGCCCACAAAGTTACGGACCGCTTTTATTAATCCCTCGAACGGCAATCGGCTGTTTTTTTGGAATCCTTGCTCGAGGTTCGTCACAATGATGACAGCAAGTCAGCAAGGACAACTCATGACTGAACTTTTACCATGACTGATGTAAAAAGTCCTCAAGCCATTTGCCCATAGAATGAAAAAAAGTGGATGTTAAACTTATATCTGTCAATATTTAGAGTGCATGTTCCATGTCATTTTATGTGTAAAATTTGATATCGTAAAATCTTTCGAATAAATATAACGCAAATCTTGAATACCCTGAGATTCCTAGCTGACATGTCGGTCATGCTTGCGAATAAATCTCGGCATCTATACTCGCGTAGGAAGGCGTTTACGACACATGACGCCATTCTCCTGGTGTACATACAGGCGAGGGTCATCGGAGATGCAGGTATACCCATGTGTGAATGTGGAAGACACACAAACAAAACATGCGATATCTCCCATCGGCACAAATATATATGTGACTTCGAGATCAGAGTTCGATAATACTTTATAGATCGACATCTGCCTAGCATTTTACCAGCAGTTAGCGATTCCCTGGCATTGTAAATCAATATATAAATTTCAGATATAGTTACGCGTGTCACATATCCGTAACGATTTCATAGCTTGCGGAATTTTTGATTCACCTTGACCTTAAATTACGAACAAGGTCCAGGGGTCATATTTCATGAGTGATTTATGTTCAGTTTATTGTGTGTGGAATATATATTTCTAATAGTTTTGAAGTAAATCCTAGGTTTACGCGAATTTTTCATCAATAAAGTTATGTTGGGGAGGATATAAAATAAATCGTTCGCTTGCTACTAACCATGTTTACATGAAAGCACCTTCTGGCACCTTCTCCCTTCGCAACGCTGTGAAGTTGTCGCGGTATGTGATTGCTGATTACGATTTGCCGTTAGCCTTGTGATAAACTTTATGTTGCAACTGATATCTACTTCGATTTGAAACGCATAAAACATCGACGTTGAGGTGCTGATATGATACTTTTTAACATATAGCTCACACGCTTTCTTCAATATTTTTGATACCAACTGATTTTAATACTCGACGTTCAAAAACAAATAAAGCTGTTATCATTTTGAGAGGCTATTTCTGGAACTATTTTATTTACAATTATTAGTGAATTTATCGCATTGATTGCCAATTATAATACAAGTTTTTAGTGCTTATTTCTTTAAAAAAAAACTTCGTAATCGCACTCTCTTTCGAAAAAATTATGAATCGCGTTGGGAGGCAGACAATTGATGTTATTATCGACATTAACAGAATTACGATAGCATTAGGAAACAACAATCATAGGACATTCGCAACATTAGCGTTCTATGAATGGAACAATCGCAAAACGACAAACGGGTCGGTATACAATGCAGCGATGCTTACAGGACCACTATTTAGCTTGTCGCACGGTAGCGCAGGTGTGAATGCAAATTGCAATCTATACGATCTGAACCCGCATTCTCAGTAAGGTAACCCACCTCATTTGCAACAAACATGGAAACTTTCATTCTTCTATATCGATGTGGGACATTAAATACAATATTTATTGTAACATCCCTTTTAAATTTTAATATGCATAGAAAATATGTGCTTACAAAATACTCAATTATTTTAAACATTTTTACCTTAAGATTTAGAAAATATTACATAACGGAGTAAAAACCGGGTCAGCAGGACAAGCTGAAATGAAAGTGACACTCGCACTGCGTGTAAGAAGTATAATTACCG
Source organism: Synergus gifuensis (assembly GCA_904066015.1). Lineage (NCBI taxonomy): Eukaryota > Metazoa > Arthropoda > Insecta > Hymenoptera > Cynipidae > Synergus > Synergus gifuensis. The sequence continues at coordinate 5,620,037 of CAJFCO010000030.1, forward strand.
TAATTATGAATACTGTCAGGAATGTAAGTGAGCTTGTATTCGATAATATGCATATATACAAATTCATCAACGAGAATCAGTGGAATTTGTCGTGCGTTAACTCCAGTCTCGATAACCAGTAGCGTTGTACGTGCTGTGATTAGATTTTTATGCTCCAGGCTTAGTCAGTCCAATATCGATTCTGCTCTTCTAAGTAAGCATATCCACTCTCACATATCCAGTTTACTTTCGAGTTTACAGACATTGCAGAATAAATTAATCAAACCTCGCATGTGGTCACTCTTCTTCAGGCCTTCCACCTCGCTTCAGATAGGAAGCTGGCTGTCATTTATTTCAACGAAATTCGTTCATGAAATCATCAACTTATTCTTCTTAATTTCACTGAGTCAGTAAAGTTTATCTGCCGATTATTAATGAATCTTAAAGTAAGGCGTTTTTATGATAATGTTGGATGATAATATTTAATCATTATTTTTTCTTTCTTTTGTTACAGGTAAGTTTGGATCTTCTTCAATCTCCACTGTATTATTCATTGATGTTGTTACAATAGGTAAGAATTGTATTTCTTTATGGGGAACATTTTTGCGTAAACTAAAAATTTATTCTTGCTTATCTGCACTTAAATAAAGAGATGTTTCGATTTCCTTTGTCTCGGAAAATGCATTAAATCAGTAAATCCCTTCGGAGAGGAAACTGGACAGGAGAGAGCGAATTCCAGAATTCGATCGACGATGGCACAACGCTCACCGGCCTCAGGCTGTGTGCGTTACGATCTCGTATCTCTCGTTACACTTATGCAACCGAGATTTATTGCCGATGATTATGCGCGGATGGAAAGGGGGAGGGGTCGCCCTCGGGTACCGTCGTTTCGATATGCGAATTATCCTGCGAGTTCATAATGGCATCGTAGGTGATGCGGGAAAACCACCAACTAACTTCTTCCACTCTTATTTTCACCCCTTTCGGCCAACCCCTTCGATTTATCAATCACCTGGCGTAAAATTATTGCCTCCGTGATCTTTATCGCGTTACTTTTATTCCTGTGTCGAATCGACTCAATCAATAGAGGCCTTTGTGCACTCACTTAATCTATTAACTCGCGTCAGATAATTTTATTTTCTTGTTCCTATATATACTGCATTAGAAACTATATTTTGTAGAGGATATTCTGCTGATAATGAAGACTGTTTATCTGTAATGGTCATGCTGTGTTATCTGTTACAATCTCTGATGGTGACCTTTTCGATAAACTTGTAAAAGTCGATTAGGGCTAAAAAAACATTTCTGGTAGCTTCTGTTATCCACATAACATTCATTATCCAGTATGTATAAAGCATTTTAAATAAAATATTGTGTCAATTTCGAGGATATCAGGAGATATAGAATATTTTTCTTTTTCAATTATAATTTGCTTTGTCAGAATGCAATTAAGAATAATGTGATGTTATCTAATCGATTCGTCAATTTTTTCGTCGTTACACTTTAACATAGGTGTGTAGGTGAAACATGGTTCTCTCTCATTATACTTCATGATAGTGCAAGTTCTTGTCTTCAAAAAGTAGAATTTAAAATTATGACCTAAAATTTTATTGCGCTAAATAATTCCATTTAAAGTCATAAAGAAGCCCAAAACAGTTTCAACATCCTATCACATTAGGATCACCCCCAAAATCACCCCCTTTTTTGTAGAATATGATTTTGAGGATGATCCTAGTGTGGTAGGGGGTTGAAACTGTTTTGGGCCTCTTTTGACATCAAACGAAACCATTTACCTTCTTCAAAAATTAATTTTTCATTATCGTAAATTGTAAATTTTAGCTTCAAAATTATCAGAAAGCTTTAATAAAAATTGAACATGAGTCATGATAATCTGAAATCAAATACTTTGGTCCTCCATCCTAAAATTCGTGATGTGACAACAGGAAAAGTTAACTCATCTCTCCCCATACAATTCTCATTCGAAAAATTGTACATATATCGTTCGCAGAAGATAAGATGATGTGAACGATTTTTCCAATCGTGATATAACAAGCCGAGTCCCTTCAATTTGTTTAAACATGTACTCTGTCATTCGTATACTTTCTCCTCTCTTTGCAATATAAAATGAAGAAGGGGGAAAGGGTCTCCTCTCTTTTTAGCACCGAATCTCGAATTCTGCCTCGATCTCGAATTCCCGAGCACGAGAGCGTTCCAGCGGGCGTTATCGGTCGAGCGATCGCGTAACAGCAACGCGATAATTTTGAAATATTAATAATAATGAGGAAACGGGTCCAGGTTCTGGCGCAATGGACTCTCGCATCTAGACATCGGTGTATGCTATCCACGCGATCGACGACGTTACCGAGCGCTATCTTTCGCTTATATTTATGCCACCGGACTCGCTAATAATATCGTTATGTAAATTCGTATGCAGTTAGTAGCGATTCAAAGCCATCGTAAAGCGAGGATAGACAAATTCCAGTCCAAAAAGGTTCAACTCAACTTTTTTTGATTTATTACCTACTCTAATTTTAAAATCCTTCTTTTTGTACCGATGAAGAAACTGGTCCAATTAAAAAAAAATTTAGCCTATTAGGCGAAATTCAAACCCTCAAGAGATATTCTTTTTTTACTTCTTTACATTTTAATATCAATTAACAAAAAAATATTTTATAATCGTAATAGTTACTTAGCTTTTGCTTCATTTCTTGAGTCGTTTGAAACACGTTTCGTTATTTTTGAAGGTCCATATCAATTTTGTAGGGAACGTAATTCTACTGATTCGTCACTATGATGGTCCCGGTTTGGGGTAAAAACGGAAAAGTCCTCTCGACACACGACCTGTCTCCGAAACGCCCGTTGAATAATGTAGAGGGCTCGTGATATCAGCATAACCTCGACGAGCCAACGGCGGATCTGCTCGTACTTGGCGCACTCGCAAAAGATCGACAAAAGATTAGGCAAACCTTGCCTCTCCCCACACCACCCCCTCACCGATATCCCACCCCCACCTTTTCATACCAACTATTATCAGATTGCCGCCCGGTTTGCCGCAAATCTCGTCCGTCTACCCGTACATGCTGGTTTGCTATTTATCTACAGGTTTCAAGACGAATCTATGAAATGGAACAATTCTTCTCAGATCTCTTTGCATTCAGATTAAATCTCGAGTGGCTTTATCTCGTAAACTCGTAATTCAGATCCAAATCGCAAGGATGAAGACTCATTTCAAAGAGTATGGGGTGCTGATATGCTTTACTGACTTTACAACATTTTATTTCTTTGCATAAACCTCTTTTGACAAAAAATAATTATTTCGAAGAATAAGCATAATATACTAGACTACAGTTTAATGACTATCAAATTAGGAGGAAATTTGAGAAATCTGTATGATTATCCTTCTGCTTAGAAAATTACCCTTCTGTTAGAAAATTGAACCTTTTATTTTTACACTCCTGAATTTATCTCCCGCTTAACGACAATGTCAATCTGTCTCCGTATCTGAAACTTTTTTATCTCCGGATTACCAAATGTGTTTGACCGAGTTGCTTTATCAAGACAGTAATTACGAAAATACGTAATACCGAATTTTCAAATGCCTTTAGGATTATGGGATCCAATTTGTCCTATTATCTCCGTTGTTATTGATATTATCGAATCAATTGGAGAATAAAAATCTGGAAATTTTTAATTATCGATACTACTCGCGATGTACGATTCGCAAACTGGTGTTTAGAATCGGAAAAATTTCATAGCTAGTCCCCGGACTGCGACGTCACTGGAATGAGATAAAACAGTGATAGGGAGATCAATGAAGGCGATAGCTAAAGTTATTACCGGATAGAGAGAGACAGGAAAAGTGCTAGTGAATGAGAGAGCGAGAGAGAATGAGTGAGTGTGAGAGTGGAGAGAAGAGAGACGGTGCCAGACGGAGTGAGGGACGACGGGACTCAGCTAGCTCGGACTCAGATAAGCAAAAACAGTTATCAAGAAATGGAAATGACTGATAAGACCCCAACGGCCGGGACTGCGTTTTTTTTAATGTTAAAAATAATATTAAAGCATTCGTAAACCAGGGCCGGTAATTTCCATTTAAAATATTCCAGTAAATAAGCCTTAAAGTTTGAGAGAGCTTGGTATTTAATTGAAAGGAATTTGTAACCATCGCAATATTTTTTTCTTTATAGAAGTAAGTCATTTTCTAATCTAAAATAAACAAATTCAAAACTATTTTTTTAATTATTAAAGAACGAATTATTTGTCATCTGTCTGACCATACGCTACCTTTTCTACTGTAATTTTTCCTAATAGTTCGTATGCCACTTATAAAACACTTATTTCACGTACCTCTAATTTCGCAAATAAAAAATACCAAGCTGTGAAATCAATACAGATATAAAGTGTTCATAATAAGTTAGAAATATTTTGACGTAAATTAATTGGAAATATATTTCAAAACATGTTTGCATGATCTTATCATCATCATCATTGTAGGTATACCTGTAGCATGATTGTGCATAAGAATCTTCTGAAAGCGAACCCATTGAAAGAGGATTACGATTTGCGATTTCTTTTCTCAAAAGCATTTCAGTTTGGACAAGCGAGTCAAAATACTTTGATCGTATCTAGTTTTTATTCCTCTTTATAAAACTATGCATATAGATTGATACAAAGCGTATATAAGGAAACACGAAACACAGAAGCAAGCTACAAATAATTATTCTAGTTCTATCTGATTTGATTTATGTTGGAGGAATTTCATTTTGAATAGCTAAGAAAGGAGATAGCATTACAGTTGGAAATGGATATGGTTTCGAGGAGAAAAGAGGAAGTTCTAGAGACCAAGAGATCTGATAAGGGAGATGTCGAGAGGTCAGTATTATGAGACCCGGAATGTTTTGGAACCGCCACCTATGGATAGTCGGTTCTTGTCGACGAGAGATTCTGACGAGCTACTCAGAGTCTCTGTCTCAGCTGCTATCTTTTGACATTGAAGAGTCGGTATCTGTGCCACCAAGTCCCGCGTACAACCTGCTGTGGCACAACTTTGCGCCGTTTTGACGTGCGAGATAACCACGGCCACACATTCGACTCACACATCGCAGCTTCAACCTTACTCGGCTATTGCTCCAAAGAATTCGGCATTTTGCGACAAAGTTAGGCTCTACCGTTTTTTTTCACTCAAAACGAGTAATTCCAACATAAAACTAACTATTACTACTTTCTTAATTTTATTCCTATACATATCCTCGTATGTTTTGCTCAAAAGTTAGGTAATTTCACCATAATGTCTATCATTAAGAACTTTCATTACAAAAATTCTTGAAACCACAAGGTTCTGTCTTCAAATTCAATAATTATTGAATTAATATATTACCAATCGCTTTTGTAAGTCTAAATTGATATTCTGTCTATCCTCCTGATGATATTAAATCTTCTATTTACTTGGACTTGGAATAAAATAGATTGTGAAGTGTCTACATACATTTTAAACTTACCGACAATTCCAATACGAATTTGTTCATCGTATTGTATCTCTGATTGATAAACGAAGCGGTTTCCCTTCGTCTGAGCAAAGTCTTGAGGACAAGCATGAATAATTCATGGTCGACGTTTCCTCATACTGCTCGAACACTCTTCTCGGCAGGACACAGGAAAGCAATGATAACGATCTACTCCTTCCTTTTTCTCCACTCTTACGTGGTATTTCGCTCTCAAACTCTCACTCTTTCTCAACACTTGATGACTGCGACGCTAGTGTGTCGGTGTCAATACACTATCGACTTCTCACTGTTGCATTGTTCTTCCATCATAACTTTTAGATTTTTTCTTAAGTTGAAAAGTTGATTTTTTGTGAGAATTGAAGTGAAGTGCAAAGTTGTGAGAATTTAGCAATTGATTGACAGGAATTTTTTCCAAAATTTACCTACTGGAAAACCAATCTTGAAATTGTCTGAAGTTTTGAAACTGGTCTTTTGTCACAACCCTGCCACTTTATTATACAAAAACTACTCAATATTGTATTTTATAATCTCTTAACGTAATGTAAAACTTTTTGATTTATATCCCTGAATTGATACTTGCGATTCTCTGAACAAATTTATCAAACAATAACATACAAATAATCTTAATTTTTCTTTTATTTTCGAAGAAGGGGACACGTGTAGGTGCGTTTGCGCACCCATTGTCCTTTTTCGAATCGTACGATACATACGTGCTGTCCGTTTGCGATTATCTCGCCAGTGTACACTGTACACTGTACACTGTACACATACGTTCAGACAGTAGACACGTGTGAATTCGTACACACGTCTGCTTCTCTCGTTCTACACGTTTATTCTATCTACAACCTCGTCATCCTCTTCCTTGCATACATACGTCGCCCATGATGTTAAACTAATTACTTTTTACTTTTATTGTACATTTGGATGCACAGAAAAAACTCTATGGTTGTCACAACCACAGAAATAGTAAAATATGGTACCACTAATTTGTGGTTGTGGCAACTATTGGTTGTTACCACATGGTATGGTTGTAGAAACCACAATCATGGTTGTGGAAACCACAAATTGTAGTTGTACCATAAGTTACTATTTCTGTGGTTGTCGCAAGCATATCACTTTTTTCCGTGTGTTAAACTGAGATGAAATTATCCTCGAGAAGATCATTGTGCAACACTTCTTGGGGGAAACTTTTATTTTCTATTCATAGATAATCTGAGATTCATGCCCTTCCCTGATAGTAAAAGTTTGTGTGGTCTAGGGACAGGAAAATGACGCCGACGCGACTGCGAGACGTTTAGTAATTTGTTGTACAGTGAAAGGGGGGGGGGAGTCAAGGATTGAGAAAGAGAAAAGAGAGCGAGTGAGTGAGATAGTGTGTGACAAAGACAGAACGATAAAGAGAAGCAAGTCTTATACGAAGCAAAATTCATATCAACTCTTGTGATCTAATCTCCTTCAGGAATCTGGCATCCTATACACGTATCATTCAGGGAATCTCTTCTCAAATCCTCTCCCCTTTCCTTTCATCCTTCCATCGCATTCTTTTCTTCCCTCACATCCTTCGTATCTATATACGCAGACTATGTCCCAGTTTATACACACTTTGATATCCAAATGATAGCGCTTCTTTCTCATCTATCTCTGTGTGGTTCTCACACAACAGCAATCTACATAAAATATCGCAAAGGAAGTTTCAAAACTCTTGAAAAAATCAGTATAATAGTACTGAAAACTTAATGTGTAATTCAGCCTCCGGTTAATGTCAGTTGAAATTATTTCGAGAATTGTTTTTATCAGGATTTATGTCAAATTGGAGAGTCTATGCTAGAGAATCTATTTAGAGAATAGAGTAGGATAGAGGATATGATGCCATTGGATTATGAAATTTGTATGTATGTGTTATAGATAGAGTGTGCTTGGTGATAACAATGAATGGTTTATGGGTATCTCTATAATTCTTGCTACTATTGCACTTGGGTTGCATCCAGCGTTATCAGGATTTCTCGTAATCTTGCAGATTCGGGTTCAAGATAAGACTGGCACATGATGATTTACGAGAATCTTCCTGATTAGCAATACAGCGTTCAGTTGGCATCATCAGAATTTCTCTTCAACTTAATATTAGAATTGATCATAGGATTTGTTAATTCAAGTGTGGGAATCATGATGATAACTATTGGCATTACACTTCGATTACAGAATTTGCTCTAGATTTTTAAATTCGAAAATCTTCCAATCGCATTCATTGATGTATCTTCTAAATTCAGATACAATCTTCGAGTGAGTATAATTTTCATTTGAAAGCATTTTCCTGGGAGCATTGAATGCAGACTTTTTTGGGTTGACGGGGGATATATTTCGCGTGACTGGTACTGGATTTTGTAGATCTTGATGATCTTAGCAGACTCCAGTGTCAGCTGAACAAGAAATTTTTTTCTCACACGTGAGATTACGGATTTATGTGAGTTACGCTGTAATGGTATGAATCGCGAATATAAAGCGGAGCGTCATAATACAAATATATATATATATATGTATATTTACATATATATGTATATTGTATATACATACACTGGAGTGAGCTGGAAAGCCTTGAGAGTTGCGGCGCCACTGGGAAGATAAGGGAGTGTTATCGGCTGCGCAGCGGCCCTTATCAGTGATCGCTCTCCGTTCGTCTTCTCTCTCTCTCTCTTTCTCCCTGTCTCTGTCTCTTTCTCTCCCCTTCTATACTTTTGCCCACCCCTTGTCCCGCCACCCTGTCCCACCCAACTGTACCCTCGCTTCGCGGCTCTGCGATTTTATCGTTTAACTAGCTCCAGCTACTGATTCTATCTCGTGTACCCACCCAACAGGGCCGCCAACCGCGCCCAGGGCCGCTGCACGAAAACCCAACGCGACAACTTCATCTTTGTTTTGTTGCGGTTTCATATTCGAGGACGTGTTCGACAACATTCATACATACACGAGCTCTTGTGCTGGTCGGTGCGCAGGATTGTCGTTTTTTTTTTTTTTTTTGCGACGCCGGTCCAAAACCGGCTTCTTCCTGCTCGAGTGTGCAGTAGTACTTCGGGAACGATAATGTGCATGTAAATTGGATTTATGTGAAACTAATCGACAGAAAATATAATCAGTTATTGAAACCAGTTCCGCAGTATGTAAACTTTAAGGGAGCCTGAAGTATTTGATTATACTGCCTGACTTTGTGATTTAATCCTCAAGGGATCTCTATCCCTGGGCGCGAAAGTTTTAAGGGATAAAAACGTAATATTGTTACCAAATCAACTTAAAATCTAAATCTTGATCAGTTCAGTAACTCTGCTGACTACCTTATCTGTTTTGACATAGAGAATGGGGCATGGGGGTATGAAAATTGATGGTTAAAAAAAGTATCGCGCAAAGCCATTTCATAAATAAAATGATGTATCGCTGCTTGATTATATATGTATATTGGTGATACATCATTTAGTTTCTGAAACCACCTTGTGCGCTAATTCATGCCGAAGTCGTTGAACATTTTAAAGTATAATGAGTCAATAAGCACTTTTTGATTTTTGAAATAAATTAATAAATATTGTAACACCTTACATATTCGTCTGATCTGTAATTTAATGCAGAAGGATCTTCTTCAATACATGTTGGTTGTTATTCGCTGATGAGATAAGGAAGCTTCTTCTAAGAATCTATAAATTAGTTATAGGAAGCAACTTATAATTAAATAAGCGATTTATGTTATTAGAACGGAAGAGATTTCTCTTGAGACATCCTGGATATTTCCTTGTGAAAAAGAGACCTAGACAAGGCGAGTGTCATTTACCAGGTCGTAATTCACGGATGGAGCTATTAAAAGGAAAGAGTGACTTCCAATGTGAACGCAGATCAATGTTGGCGCGATCTAATTTAAATGGAGTCTGCAGTCAAGATCCAACGATCAGAACGGGCGCCGTGGAAATTAACATATCTAGCCGATAGTCGGACTGTCCGATGCCTACACCAACTGCAAAGTGAACGTCGAGTATTGAACGCATGAGCTCCCACTCAATTTTGAGAGCTTGTAATTTAATTTCAATTTCAATTGTATATGGTCCTCAAATATTCCAAATGTAAACCATCAGTAAATTTAACATTTTAACATTAAAAGAGTCGGAAAAGGGAAAACAGATCAACTCTCCCACTTTTCCCAATAAAAATCAGAATCCTGTGACCTTCAGCATATTCTAATCATCTATATCACAAACAAACTTAGCTTTGTTCCGACAATGTAGGTCAATAAAATTAGTTCTCGACCTTCTTCCAAAGAGTCTCTGGAGCTCTTCCAAAAAAGCATTCCTACATACGAATCGTAGCAGTAAGCCAAAATGGAACTTCTGTACAGTGAGCGGACGCACAACGCGGGTAAGCTCTCGAGGTGCGCTATCTTCCCAGATAGGGGAGGGAAAAACACTCATTTTTATACCGTCAAAATGTGTTATCTTGCCTGCGCGGCCCGACACACTTTTTTCCCCTTCCTCTCTTTTTCTCGTTCTCGCGCGAACTACCCTTCCAACACCCTCTGGGGGTAGAATTAACTCGCTAGCAGATATCCACCGGTGGCTGCCACCTCCAACCAACCACATCACCCCCACTTGAATTCAACCAGTCATCCCCTACCATTCAACGTTTTTCTCTTTGGTAGCACCCTCGACATTTATATTGTCTACTGCTAGTCTGCGGGAAAAAGATTTTGTCGAGGTGTACCTCGAAGTCTTACTATTTATCATATTTCACTAACACATCACTAAAACATTTTTAATGTTTTGCGTATTTTCTGTTTCAGGTAAGTCTTTATGCGAACATGAATATTAAATCTCACAGAGTAAGTTTTTATCCCATTTTCGATCATCTTTTATTTCTTTTTTCTTATATAATAATAATATGCGAGTACATGGAAAAACTCAGTTATCGAAGTTTTCCTTGGCTGTTATTGACTTTTGGATAGGACAAAGTTTCGATAAATAATTTATTCCTCGTACTTTTTCTGAGAAGACTCTATATTTTCATTATAAAATGGCTCGCTTATTGAATTAGCTGTTAGATATACAAAATAAAGAAAGTTAGAGAGAAAATAAAATTCGAAAATGTCCAATAAGTTATATTACGTCGTCGACGAGAACTTCACGGACTCGCTTATACGAGCACTTCATTTAGATCGTATTAAGAGACAAAAAGCTCGTCAACGGAAGAACGCGTTCTATTGAAACGAAGTAGTGTATCGTGTGACTGAATTCGGTTAACGCAAATGACTTTTTATTTATTTTCCTACGTTTTATACATCCAAGAATTGCATTTCTCATTTTCCGACCCTCTTCGCTCATTCCATATTTTGAAAACGAAAATGATTACTTTAAATTTCTCCAAAGCTGGAGCTGTAGAATTGATAATTTAATTATCACCCCTAACGAAATTTGCTCGTAATAAATTTTCACACCATTTTCAACCCCTTCAGATTCTCTTAAACTTGTCCAACCTGATGATATTATTACACTAAAGTATTCAAATTATTTCCTTACGATATTGCCAACCAGAAATAATTCATCTTGAGTTTTAAAACAGCATTTAAGGACCTAGCTCGTTTTAGATAAACATATAATAAATGCGTAATAAGAGGAAAGTTTGATCTTCCAATTTTTTACCCTCATCCTAAAAGACGGAGTATCAGAGACAAGTAGAGGCTACTGCTGAATTAATCGTCTTTGCGGAGAATAAAAGAGAAGCGCAAAGACTCTCGAGCTCGGTTCAATTTGTCATCCTAACGAGGGACTTCGAAAGTATTTAAAAAGTTTGGTCACCCTCTACCAACGCCTTCAGGCCATTCTACTTTATTCCTTCTTTCGTGTTCCCAAGTCAGGACAGATTGTGCCTTCACTCGCGCATTTCTCGTAATAAGCGGAAAGAAAAGCAGATATTATTTGTCATCCGAAAACGAAACCCTTGATCTTTCTCTCCAATCAAAAATTAGTTCTATCCAATGCGATATAAAATGCTCATTTCTTTTTATAGGGGCTAAACAAATTAGAATAATGGAGCTGTTTAGTGCAATTATGCAATCTATTTTTCACCCCTTGAAGATTAATCAGTTATTCATCCAAGGCGCCCTTATTATATCCTTTTAAATATAATATCGGATATAAATTTAACGTGCAGACAATTATCCCAGTTGGAACAATATTTCTGAATAAAATAGAACTGTGAAAAAATACTTTATTCATTTGAAAGTTGAAAACTTTTACTACGTCATTTTAATAAACATAATGCGGTTTCCCATTCACCGAACATAACAATTCTCCCTTTAATAAAACATTTTTATTCTACACTGTTCTCAATTTTCTAAGAAGTATAATTATGCTGCCAATTTACTGCTATGCCGCCTATTTAAAAATATAATCTCAGTAAAATCAAGTACTTACAAAAATTCTTTTTAAGACAGTATAAGGTAACGTGAAGCATAGGTACGCAGTGTATATATTCAACTTGCTAATAATGCAACTTGTGTAAAGTATTTTCAGTGGTACATACGAATGCATACGTACTTAACGACCCGATCTGGCGTCGATAAGCGCAGACCGGCACGCTAACTCGGTATACCTACGTACACGCAGTTTTTTTTCTCCTCTTATTGTTAGAAACAATTATTATTCGTGGCTTATGCCCGTAGAAGCTTCTTGCAGAAACGCGTGCGTGTGGATTGTGGAAGGCGAGCATTTAATATTGTCGGTAATGTACTTCTACAATATATATAGTATATATAGTCGAGGAAACTGTATTATACCCGCAGTCATATTATATATAGGACATAGGTGCGAACTGAGAAGCGATTTACGATTTCACCAGGAAGCTTTCCCTCCTGCCTCCATTTTTGGCCGATGAAACCCTTAAAAGGACCTACCCCCTTATTGCGCGCATGTAAACACGTAAATACTATCCCCGATCTTGTCTACTTCATATCTCACGATTGTATTCAGATTCGCGAGTTCTTTCCACGCTCGAATTTTTCTCCTTCCATGCACGTGTTCTTGTGCGTTTTTAAAAAAATTGATAAATTTTACGATTTACTTCAACGACAGAAAGAGGCTTCTTTCAATTTAATCACTAATTTATGATTATAGGGCGATTCAACAAAATATTTTGAGATAAATTTTGAATCAAGAACTGTCAACGAATTGGAAGTGAGTTAAATCGATTTTCATCACGTCAATTGTATTTTATCTTATCTTTAACATAAATTGAAACGTTTGTTGTCTTTTGCAAATTGGATCCGATTAAATTCGCAATTCTTAATCATAATCCTCATCTCGTGGATAAGCCGTTTATTTATCAAAAAGATTTAACACGTGGCGGAATTTGGACAGAAACAGTCGTTCCGGGAAAATTTGATTAATCCGGCCTAGAGGCTCTGTTAATAATTATTAGAAAATGTTGACCTGGTGAATTTTTGTAAATCTTCTTTTCTTTATAAATCCAAGTCTCGAACTTTCCTTCTTTTTTCAAATTACGCATGGATGGGGGAAATATTGCATGAATCGAATGGTCGTGATCTGGAAAGTCGGGGTCCGATCAATTTATCTCGATATCCGGTCTCGATGGTCCAAATTCGTGCCCCTTTTCCCTTTATCTCCCTTCTTAATTGCGCGCGCATAAGATTTGCACGAGATCTTAAGATAAGAAGAGTAAGCGTCCGCAAGAAAGAAAAAAAATAAGTAAGGAGGAGGGATTCGATGATCGATGTAGAGAAAATAGGGGAGAGAGATATTTGAAGGATCAAGAAAAAAAAAAAGAATCCTCTCTCGATTTAAATTATGATTTACAGTTATCCACTCCGGAATGGTACATTTCATCCGCCACACCGTGCTTCTTCCACTTCTTCCTCTTAATCCTATCCCTTGAATAAGACGGTGGTCGATTTCGATGGCGTTTGGAGAAAGCGACGAAAGATCTCAAGAGAAGTGCTTGATTCCAGATAAATCGAGGTTTATGCGATTTATCGAATAGCGGTACCATCTATGGGATCGCAAGAATCAAATTTATTCCGGCTGACGTGCATTCATTATTATCTAAGCGATGTGCTTGTCATTGCGATTGGGATTCTCGTAAAACGAACGAATCGTTTGATTTCATGAGGCTGACAGTTTCTTTTTTATAGTAAACTTTATGTATAATTTATTTATTTTCTCTGATGCTCTTCCAATTCCAATCCTCTATGTGTTCTCCAATCTATTCCAATTTTATTATTTTTTGAATTATCGTTAACCAGAACCTTACATTTTGAATTATAATCGCTTCATTTAATGCACAATCCTCACTATCATCTGATTACGAAATAAAACCGTCGTAATATAAAAAGCAAGTTGAAAGTTATGAATTATATCAATGCATTATATAGTTCTTACACAAATTTTTATCAGCGTGTGTGGTAGGTATAAATGTGACGATTAATCGAGTTTCAGTGTCAGAGATTGACGTGAGATATAAGCAGCAACGTTCTAAACATCGCATTACAGTTTCTATCTCGACAATATTCATGACACCGATATAAATGCAGTCGCATGTATTGAGTTCTACATTCAGCTACATTGTTCTATTTTCCTATTCCTTTGAATCTCGGCTTCTCATCCCACGTTATAATAATACCTGAGCTCCGATAGTGCTGCTAAACATCGACTCAAGATGATTTAACTGCAGCAGCCCACTCCCTCTTTGTTCCTCCTATAGCTGCTGATGATTTTATTTCGCAAAGACAGAACTTTGAAGAGCCACACTCGTCGCGAAACTCCATCTACTCCGGATATATTTCAAAGGGGTTGAAGTAGGTGCACGTGTCGCATTCGAAGCCAACTAGAATACACCGACGTTGGATTATGGATACGTGATCCACTCGGAGACGCGATACTTCATATGTTGAGGCGTCTTTCTATGTATGGTACACGTAACACTCGGCTAATCTCGCAGTGCATGGAGAAGTAATGGAATGAAAAGGCGCGAAGTGGATGTATCGGTAATAATCGTGGCGAGCTTTGGTAGGAGAACGGAGAAAGGGACTTCTGAATAGGCAGCAACGGGATGTAGATACGCCATGTTCACTCCGAAGCAAAGAGCGATTCGTAACGGGATGCTCCTTTGTCTTCAACCGCGCCAATCCCATCACCGCCACCCCCGACTCAACAAACCCCGACTCAGACAATGCTGATTTGTTGGAAAATATCCACGTGCCACTTTCTGCGAGGAATGGGGAACACGCTGTTACGACGCTTTTGTTACTTTTTATTTCATATCTGCAGAATAAGCCTATCGAAACCCTCGCAAACCCATCAGAAATGTCACTCAAGACACACTCTATCCAAGATGCATGTCTGGCTCTGGGTCCCGAAGTTTAAACTCTTTTTGCGGATTTTCTTATATATTAAGGGTTGAAATAGGAAGTTTATGTAGAGCTTTTATCTCTTTACTTTTATTGGCGCCAAATTTTACTATAATCAGCGATTAAGTAAGTCCCACAAGTTTCAGAAGGTAGAAATTTACTTTTGATTCAAATTTTGAAGGTATCAAAGGCATAATAAATTTGCATAAAGATTAAATGTTATTACAGACCCCTTTTCTGAATCAGCTCGGTCGTTGGCAACTTTCGTCGCCCACTCGAAAGGGGTGGTTGACGCGGCTCTAATTTCCGATAGAGCGCGTGACTCGAATCAAGAACGCATTGCAGAGTCGCGTATATTATTCTCCTTTCCTCGCTATCCTCCACAAAACCCTTCTCACATTTTCGTTCTCTCTTCCTGGCTAAGATCATTCGACGATTTATCAAGCCACTTTCCTTTGATAGTCGCATGATCTCCGCACTTACTGCTTTTCATTCATAGCACATTATTTTGGGAAAATGAGTAATGCTTTCAAACAGACGTATCTGATCTTCATGTCAAGCAGCATGGCCAACAAATGTGTAGAATAGAATCCACTTGTTTGACAAAAGCTTCAATATTTAGCTTCAAGAGAAGATGAAGACAAAATTAGGCAGGATGTCTACGTGTAGGAGAAGTGAGAGAAAAAAAATTGTCAGCTGTTAGCTGTCAGAAGCTTTCTAAGAATTTCTAAGATTTATAAAGAATTTTCATCAGGCGTTTTTTAGGATTCTGTGGGTTTTTAATAATTTCAAAAGATTTTCAATAGTTTTAACGAATTTTAAGAGATTTCCAATTTGACGTGAATTTTAGAGATTGTTACGAATTTTAAATGATTTAAACTGATTTCATGGAGTTTCAAAAGATTTATAGTGATGTGCGAAATTTTTAAAAATTTCAATAGCATTATTATTGAAAATTTATTCGCATTTTTAATACTTTTTTCAAGGAAATTGAAAAATTGAATCTTGTGGTCACCCTGGAAGGGCTACAAGAAGAAATCAGTTTTCAGATTTTCAATTTTCCTAGTTTTTTTCACGTACAATTTTTATCTCATGAATCAGATAGAATCGACGGATCACAGAGAAGATTCACAAAGGGCACAAAAGACTTTGTCTTACTTTCCACCCAACTCTCGGAATTCGCTCTAAGAAATCGCGCCAAGTCTTATCTCCACTGTGCAGAGATCTTCGTGTATACGTTCGCTCGATCATCGCATACGGGAGAAGTAAGATAAAAAGCGAGCAAGCGAGAGAGGCCAGGGGAGAGAAAGAGAGAGATCTTATCATACTTCCTTGGGAAGAAAATATTGCCTTTAGTAGTTTTAACAATAATCTGCAAATACGTGGCAGAGACAACTATAAAAAACATTTTAGAACAATTACCACTACAATTGATCCATTCCCACAATTTTCCCATACATTATTATATCTATCTCTTCTTATTGTTTGAAATTACTAAAGTTGTCACAATCCCCCAAAAAAGTGAAGTATGGTACATCTATTTGCCAAAATCAGTAAAAATAGCTAATCTTAAGGCCGATCTAGATTGAATTTTAAAAAAATGAGCAATTAGAATAAAAAGTGAATTTTTTGTCTTGAAGTTCACAAGGACTACGACAATCATGTGATATATCGTTCCACCTTCGTCTATGGTTATAGTAGCATCAAAACTTGTATTGCGAAGCTGAGAGGGTGTGAGGAATGAGAGATGAGAGTGTGAGGTGGGGGTGAGTGAGTGAGAGAGAGCCGAGTTTGACAGATCTTCATAAAGGCACACACAACTGTGCCGCAGTGATAAGGGAATCGGGAGCAGGCATCTCGTCGCCCTCTCACAGTCCCAACCCCCTTTCCAGCCACATCCCGACCCAACGACCCCCTCTCGGGCCACCCAACCACCCCCAGGGGCACTCAGTCTGCTATCATTTTTCCACACGAGTGGGCGGCAGCGGTTCCTGTACTACTACGGTACTTTGGTACTCTCTCGGGTCGTGACACTGCGGCAAGATACTTGCGAAATGGCGTTCGATGTTTGAGCTTCAGGCCGCGAAAACCTTTAAACTTGGGGGGAGGGGGTAGATCGCGTTACCTCTCTTTTATTTTAGATTCAGCCTCTTCAGCGAGATAAAGGTATTTTTGATGGAGGTTGATGATTTCGTTTAATTTTTATATACCTAGCATTGTGAATTTAAATGTCTTAGATGTTTTACTGTGTTGTTATTTTGAAAACATTCAAATCAATTAAATTATATCTCTATTTTGAAAGCAACGATTTTTGAAAATGTCCCGATAAGTTTTGATTTGTTTTGGTTTCAAGTTGTGGTGGAACTCATAATAAAATCTGAAGATATCAAAAATAGTAAGATTGGAAAGAAAGTTAAGATATTTATTCGTTTGCTGAGTCAGATAAATGTTTTATGCAAAGAAGGATAAGGTATAATTTGTCGTCTCCTATCTAGATAAAGATAAAGATCTGACGATGAAACATTTTCTTGATAAAGTAACAGATAGATACCACTGATTACTCAAAGTGGATAGATTACAGGTTTGACTAGCTTCGTTAGTCATACCGAAGCCAGTAAGATTACTTCTCTATTTCTTCCACCATGATTAAGACTCAAATATTTCAAAACTAGTTAACTTTTACTTGAGCGGCAAACTCTTTGAATTCAATAAAATTTGCGTTTAACTTTTAAAATATTTCCTTTCTTTCTTGAGATATATAAGGGAATCATAAAAGATGAAACGGGATTCATATTAGTGCTATCTTCATAAAACGAATCACAAGGATTTTTCCAAAGATAAACGACATAAATTTCCAGGAAAAGTATAGTTGTGGGAAGATAAGATTTTATATTTTCAAACCTTATCGATCACTTCCCTATGTTCAATCGGATTCCTTATACTTTGTCCCGATTAGACGAATCTTGGTTGAGGGTGCCAGCTTCGGAGTTTGTATTATCGCTTTCAGATTCATTGAATCCTCCGGTAGGTGGCGAGAAGTTTGAACCATTAGGTCGTTATCTGGATATTCGGATGAAAATGCGCGACGTTATACGACGTGTGATATCATGTTCTCCACGTTATTACTTTTCCCCCTCTCCTCATTTAGTCATTCCTGTTACTTCATTTAACCCGTTTTTTAACTGGATCTTTCTCCCCTTTCAATACATTCATTCAATGCTCTTAATAAAATGTTTAAATTCCACATTACTCATTATATTTTCAATATGTGGTCGAAGGTCTGCTGAACATTCAAATGAACGAATTTTTGTATGCGTTCGAATCAAAAACTATCTCCAAGTACTAATTAAGACTGATTAAACAAATGAAGTAAAATGAAGAGAAAATGAAGAAAACTTCCTAGATAATATTAATTCTATTAATCAAAATAA